>SZWC01023816.1:23165-39185 GCA_023375785.1 Penium margaritaceum
GCACTTACACGCACTTACACGCACTTACACGCATTTACATACACTTACATACATTTACACGCACTTACACGTACTTACACACACTTACACGTACTTATACGCACTTACACAAACAAACACGCACGTACACACACTTCTACGTACCTACACGTACTTACCTGTACTTACACGCACTTACACAAACTTACACGCACTTACACGCACTTACACGCACTTACACGGACTTACACAAACTTGCACACATTTATACGCACTTACACTCACGGACACACACTTACACGTACTTACACGCATTTACACGCACTTACATACACTTACACGCACTTACACGCACTTACACGCCCTTACACACACTTACACACACTTACACGCACTTAAACGCACTTACATGCACTTACACAAACTTACACATACAAGCACACACTGGCACACACTGGCATGTACTTACACGCACTTACACGCACTTACATGTACTTACACGCACTTATACGTACGTACACACACTTACATGCACTAACACACACTTACACATACTTACACGCACTTACATCAAGCTACATGCACTTACATGCACTTACACGCACTTACACGTACTTAGACGCACTTGTATGTACTTGCACACACTTACACGTACTTACACGCACTTACACGCACTTGTACGCACTTACACACAGTTACACACAATTCACACACACTTACATGCACTTAAACGCACTTACTCTCGCTTACACGTACTTTCATGCACTTATACGCACTTACACGCACTTTCACGTTCTTATACGCACTTACATGCACTTACACGTACCTACACACACTTACACGCACTTAAATAAACTAGTAAGCACTTACATGAACTTACATGCACTTACGCACACATGCTCGCACTTAGTCACACTTACACACACTCACACACACTTACACAAACTTATACGCACTTACATGCACTTACACGCAATTACATGCACTTACATGAACTTACACGCACTTACCAAACTTACATGCACTTACACACACTTACACATACTTACATACACTTACACAAATGTAAGCGCACTTACACGCACTTATACGAACTTACATGCACTTACACGCACTTACATGCACTTACATGCACTCACAAGAACTTGTACACACTTACACACACTTACACGCACTTACACGCACTTACACGCACTTACAAACACTTACACACACTGACACAAACTCACACGCACTTACACGCACTTACACAAACTTACACGCACATACACGATCTTACACAAACTTACACAAACTTACACGCACTTACACACACGTATACGCACTCGCACGTACTTACACACAATTACACGCACTTACACAAACTTACACGCACTTACACACACGTATACGCACTCGCACGTACTTACACACAATTACACGCACTTACACAAACGTACACACACTTACACGCACTTACATGAACTTACACGTACTTACACACACTTACACGCATTTACACGCAGTCACACGCACTTACACATTCTTACATGTACTTAAAGGCACTTATACGCACTTACATGCACTTACACGTACTTACACACACTTACACACACTTACACGCACTTACACATACTTATACGCACTTACACAAACTTACACGCACTAATACGTACTTACATACACCTACACGCACTTACATGCACTTACACGTACTTACACGCACTTACACATCCTTCCACGCACTTACATGCACTTGTACGCACTTATATACACTTGCACATACTTACAGGAATGTACACGCACTTACACGCACTTACACGAACTTACATGCACTTACACATACTTACACGCACATACACGTACTCACACGCACTTACACACACTTACACGCACTGACACGAACTCACTCATACTAACACGCACTTACACGCACTTACACACACTTACACAAACTTACACGAACTTACATGCACTCACATGCACTTACACACACGTACACGCACTTACACGCACTTACGTGTACTTACACACACATACATGAAAGTACACGCACTTACACACACTTACACGATCTTACACACACTTAAAAGCACTTAGATGCACTTACACGTACTCTCACGCACTTACCCACACTTAAATGCACTTACACGTACTTACACACACTTACACGCACTTACACATACTTATATGCACTTACACGCACTTACACACACTTACACGTACTTACACACACTTACACATACTTGCACACACTTACACACACTTACATGCACTTACACATACATATACAAACTAACACACACTGTCACGCACTAGCATGCACTGGCACACACTTACATACACTTACACATACTTACACATACTTACACGCACTAACACGCACATACACACACTTACACATACTTACACACAATTACACACACTTACACACACTTACACGAACTTACACGTACTTACATGCACTTACACACACTTACGTGTACTTGCACGCACTTACACACACTAACACACACTTACACATGCTTACACGCACTTACACAAACTTACACACACTTACACACACTTACACATACTTAGACGCACTTACACATACTTACACGCACTTGCATGCACTTACACGTACTTACACACATTTACACGCACTAACAAACATATACACACACGTACACTTACTTACACATACTTGTACGCACTCACACAGACTTACACGCACTTACACGAACTTACATGCACGTACACGCACCTACACGCACTTACATGCACTTATACACACTTACACGCACTTAAATGCACTGGACCAGACTTACATGCACTTACACACACTTACACGCACTTACACGCACTTACACACACTTACACGCACTGACACAAACTCACAAACACTTACACGCACTTACACGAACTTACACACACTTACGGGTACTTACATGAACTTATACGAACTTACACACACATACACCAACGAACACGTACTTACACAAACTTACACAAACGTTCACGCACTTACATGCACGTATACAAACTTACACGCACTTACACGTACTTACACGCACTTACACGTACTTACACACACTTGCACACACCTACACGTACTTACACGCACTTACACACACTTAAACGCACTTACACGTGCTTACGCGCACTAACACGCACGTACACGCACTTACACACACTTACACGTACTGACACAAACTTACACGCACTGACATGCACTTACACGCACTTACACGTACTTACACATATGTACACGTACTTACACGCACTTACACAATCTTACACACACTTACATGTACTTACACGCACTTATACGCACTCACACGCACTTACACACACTTATATGCACTTACACGCACTTAGAGCCACTTACAAGTACATACACGCACGTACACGAACTTACACGTACTTACACGCACTTACACACACCTACATGCACTTATACACACTTACACGCACTTACACACAGTTATACAAACGTACACGCACTTACACGCACTTACACGCACTTACACGTACTTACACACCTTTACATGCACTGACACAAACTTACAAGTACTTACACGTACTTACACGTACTTACGCACATGTACACGCACTTACACGTACTTACAGAAACTTATGCGCACTTCCATGCACTCACACATACTTCCACGCCCTTAACTGTACTTACACGCACTTACACGCCCTTACACGCACTCACACTCACTTACATGCACTTACACGCACTTACACGCGCTTACGCGCACTAACACGCACGTACACGCACTTACACGCACTTATACGCACGTACACGCACTTACACGCACTTATACGCACGTACACGCACTTACACGCACTTATACGCACGTACACGCACTTACACGCACTTATACGCACGTACACGCACTTACACGCACTTATACGCACGTACACGCACTTACACGCACTTATACGCACGTACACGCACTTACACGCACTTATACGCACGTACACGCACTTACACGCACTTATACGCACGTACACGCACTTACACGCACTTATACGCACGTACACGCACTTACACGCACTTATACGCACGTACACGCACTTACACGCACTTATACGCACGTACACGCACTTACACGCACTTATACGCACGTACACGCACTTACACGCACTTATACGCACGTACACGCACTTACACGCACTTATACGCACGTACACGCACTTACACGCACTTATACGCACGTACACGCACTTACACGCACTTATACGCACGTACACGCACTTACACGCACTTATACGCACGTACACGCACTTACACGCACTTATACGCACGTACACGCACTTACACGCACTTATACGCACGTACACGCACTTACACGCACTTATACGCACGTACACGCACTTACACGCACTTATACGCACGTACACGCACTTACACGCACTTATACGCACGTACACGCACTTACACGCACTTATACGCACGTACACGCACTTACACGCACTTATACGCACGTACACGCACTTACACGCACTTATACGCACGTACACGCACTTACACGCACTTATACGCACGTACACGCACTTACACGCACTTATACGCACGTACACGCACTTACACGCACTTATACGCACGTACACGCACTTACACGCACTTATACGCACGTACACGCACTTACACGCACTTATACGCACGTACACGCACTTACACGCACTTATACGCACGTACACGCACTTACACGCACTTATACGCACGTACACGCACTTACACGCACTTATACGCACGTACACGCACTTACACGCACTTATACGCACGTACACGCACTTACACGCACTTATACGCACGTACACGCACTTACACGCACTTATACGCACGTACACGCACTTACACGCACTTATACGCACGTACACGCACTTACACGCACTTATACGCACGTACACGCACTTACACGCACTTATACGCACGTACACGCACTTACACGCACTTATACGCACGTACACGCACTTACACGCACTTATACGCACGTACACGCACTTACACGCACTTACACGCCCTTACACGCACTCACACTCACTTACATGCACTTACACGCACTTTCATGCACTTATACAAACTTACACACACTGGCTCATACTGGCACGCACTTACACACACATATATACACTTATACGCACTTCTACGCACTTATACGGACTTATACACACTTACACATACTTACACGCACTTACGAGCACTTACACGCACCTGCACAAACTTACACGCACTTGCACGTACTTACACGTCCTTACACGCACTTACACACACTTATACGCTTTTACACACACTTACATGCACTTACATGCACTTGCACACACTTACACGCACTTGCACATACTTACACGTACTTACACGCACTTATACACACTTAGATGTACTTACACGCACTTACATGTGCTTACACACACATACACAAACTAACACACACTAACACGTATTGACACGCACTTACATGCACTTACACGCACTTACACGCACTTACACACACTTACACGTACTTACACACACTTATACATACTTACCCGTACTTACAAGCACTTACACGCACTTACACGCATTTACATGCAGTTACACGCACTTACACACACTTACACGCACTTACACGTACTTACATGTACTTACACACACTTACACAAACTTACACGCATGTACATGCACTTACCCGCACTTACACGTACTTACACGCACTTATACGTACTTACACGTACTTACAAGCACTTACACGCACTTACACGCATTTACATGCAGTTACACGCACTTACACACACTTACACGTACTTACACGCACTTATACGTACTTACACGTACTTACAAGCACTTACACGCACTTACACGCATTTACATGCAGTTACACGCACTTACACACACTTACACGTACTTACACGCACTTATACGTACTTACACGTACTTACAAGCACTTACACGCACTTACACGCATTTACATGCAGTTACACGCACTTACACACACTTACACGTACTTACACGCACTTATACGTACTTACACGTACTTACAAGCACTTACACGCACTTACACGCATTTACATGCAGTTACACGCACTTACACACACTTACACGTACTTACACGCACTTATACGTACTTACACGTACTTACAAGCACTTACACGCACTTACACGCATTTACATGCAGTTACACGCACTTACACACACTTACACGTACTTACACGCACTTATACGTACTTACACGTACTTACAAGCACTTACACGCACTTACACGCATTTACATGCAGTTACACGCACTTACACACACTTACACGTACTTACACGCACTTATACGTACTTACACGTACTTACAAGCACTTACACGCACTTACACGCATTTACATGCAGTTACACGCACTTACACACACTTACACGTACTTACACGCACTTATACGTACTTACACGTACTTACAAGCACTTACACGCACTTACACGCATTTACATGCAGTTACACGCACTTACACACACTTACACGTACTTACACGCACTTATACGTACTTACACGTACTTACAAGCACTTACACGCACTTACACGCACTTACATGTACTTACACACACTTACACAAACTTACACAAACTTACATACACTTACACGCACTTATATACATGTACACGCACTTACACGTCCTTACATGCACGTTCACGTACTTACACAAACGTACACACACTTACACGTACTTACACAAACTTACACCTATTTCCATGCACTTACACGCACTTCCACGTACTTAAATACACTTACACACACTTACACACACTTGCACGCACTTTCACGCACTTGCACGCAATGACACGCACTTACACGTACTTACACACACTGACACGAACTCACACAAGCTTACACACACTTACATGTACTTACACACACTTACACCCACTTACACGCACTTACATGTACTTACATGCACATACATGTACTTACACGAACTTACATGTACTTACACGCACTTACACGCCCTTACACCCACTTACAAACACTTACACACACTTACACGCACTTGAACGCACTTACAGAAACATACACACACTGACACGCACTCGTACGCACTAGCACGCACTTACACGCACAGACAGACACTTATACATACTTACACGCACTTCCATGCAGTTACACGCACTTACACGCACTTGCATGCACTCACACACACTTACACGCACTTACACACACTTACAGCTCTTACACGCACTTACACACACTAACGCGCACTTACACATACTTATACGCACTTACGCGAACGTACACGCACTTACACGCATTTATACACACTTACACGCACTTACATACACTTGCATGCACTAACACATACTTACACGTACTTACACGTGCTTACACGCACTTACACGTGCTTAGACGCACTTAGACGCACTTACAGGAACATACACACACTTTCATGCAGTTACACGAACTTATCCACACTAACACACACTGATACACACTTGCACGCACTTACACGCACTTACACGCACTTACACGCACTTACACGTACTTACACGCACTGACACACTCACATGCACTTACACGCACTTACACATACACACACTTACACGCACTTACACGTACTTACAAGCACTTACACATACTTACACACACTTAAACACACTTACACGCACTTACACACATTTACACACATGTAGACACACTTAGACGCACTTGTACATACTTACACGGACTTACACGTACTTACACATACTTGCATAAACTTACACACACTTGCACACACCTACACACATTTATACACACTTACACGCACTTACACGCACTAACACGAACTTACACGTACTTACACGCACTTACACGTACTTACATGCACTTATACACACTTACACGCACTTACACGCACTTACACGCACTTACACCGACTTACACGAACGTACACGCACTTACACGCACTTATACGCACTGACACGCACTCACACACACTTACACGCACTTACACGGACTTACACGTACTTACACATACTTGCATAAACTTACACCCACTTGCACACACCTACACACACTTATACACACTTACACGCACTTACTCTCACTTACACGCACTTACACCGACTTACACGCACGTACACGCACTTACACGCACTTATACGCACTGACACGCACTCACACACACTTACACGCACTTACACGGACTTACACGTACTTACACATACTTGCATAAACTTACACCCACTTGCACACACCTACACACACTTATACACACTTACACGCACTTACTCTCACTTACACGCACTTACACCGACTTACACGCACGTACACGCACTTACACGCACTTATACGCACTGACACGCACTCACACACACTTACACGCACTTACACGGACTTACACGTACTTACACATACTTGCATAAACTTACACCCACTTGCACACACCTACACACACTTATACACACTTACACGCACTTACTCTCACTTACACGCACTTACACCGACTTACACGCACGTACACGCACTTACACGCACTTATACGCACTGACACGCACTCACACACACTTACACGCACTTACACGGACTTACACGTACTTACACATACTTGCATAAACTTACACCCACTTGCACACACCTACACACACTTATACACACTTACACGCACTTACTCTCACTTACACGCACTTACACCGACTTACACGCACGTACACGCACTTACACGCACTTATACGCACTGACACGCACTCACACACACTTACACGCACTTACACGGACTTACACGTACTTACACATACTTGCATAAACTTACACCCACTTGCACACACCTACACACACTTATACACACTTACACGCACTTACTCTCACTTACACGCACTTACACCGACTTACACGCACGTACACGCACTTACACGCACTTATACGCACTGACACGCACTCACACACACTTACACGCACTTACACGGACTTACACGTACTTACACATACTTGCATAAACTTACACCCACTTGCACACACCTACACACACTTATACACACTTACACGCACTTACTCTCACTTACACGCACTTACACCGACTTACACGCACGTACACGCACTTACACGCACTTATACGCACTGACACGCACTCACACACACTTACACGCACTTACACGGACTTACACGTACTTACACATACTTGCATAAACTTACACCCACTTGCACACACCTACACACACTTATACACACTTACACGCACTTACTCTCACTTACACGCACTTACACCGACTTACACGCACGTACACGCACTTACACGCACTTATACGCACTGACACGCACTCACACACACTTACACGCACTTACACGGACTTACACGTACTTACACATACTTGCATAAACTTACACCCACTTGCACACACCTACACACACTTATACACACTTACACGCACTTACTCTCACTTACACGCACTTACACCGACTTACACGCACGTACACGCACTTACACGCACTTATACGCACTGACACGCACTCACACACACTTACACGCACTTACACGGACTTACACGTACTTACACATACTTGCATAAACTTACACCCACTTGCACACACCTACACACACTTATACACACTTACACGCACTTACTCTCACTTACACGCACTTACACCGACTTACACGCACGTACACGCACTTACACGCACTTATACGCACTGACACGCACTCACACACACTTACACGCACTTACACGGACTTACACGTACTTACACATACTTGCATAAACTTACACCCACTTGCACACACCTACACACACTTATACACACTTACACGCACTTACTCTCACTTACACGCACTTACACCGACTTACACGCACGTACACGCACTTACACGCACTTATACGCACTGACACGCACTCACACACACTTACACGCACTTACACGGACTTACACGTACTTACACATACTTGCATAAACTTACACCCACTTGCACACACCTACACACACTTATACACACTTACACGCACTTACTCTCACTTACACGCACTTACACCGACTTACACGCACGTACACGCACTTACACGCACTTATACGCACTGACACGCACTCACACACACTTACACGCACTTACACGGACTTACACGTACTTACACATACTTGCATAAACTTACACCCACTTGCACACACCTACACACACTTATACACACTTACACGCACTTACTCTCACTTACACGCACTTACACCGACTTACACGAACTTACACGCACTTACACGGACTAACACGCACTCACACGCACTTACACGTACTTACACGCACTTACAGGCACTCACACAAAGTTATACGCACTTACACGGACTTACACGTACTTACACAAACTTACACAAACTTACACACCCTTACAGGCACTTACACACATGTACACGCACTTACACGTACTCACATGCATATACACGTACTTACACAAACGTACACGCACTTACACGCACTTATACAAACTTATACGCACTTGCACACACTTACACGCACTTACTCACACTTGCACGCACTTATACGTAATTACATGCACTTACACATACTTACATGAGCTTACACATACTTACACGCACTGACACGCACTTACACGCACTGACACGCACTTACACGCACTGACACGCACTTACACGCACTGACACGCACTTACACGCACTGACACGCACTTACACGCACTGACACGCACTTACACGCACTGACACGCACTTACACGCACTGACACGCACTTACACGCACTGACACGCACTTACACGCACTGACACGCACTTACACGCACTGACACGCACTTACACGCACTGACACGCACTTACACGCACTGACACGCACTTACACGCACTGACACGCACTTACACGCACTGACACGCACTTACACGCACTGACACGCACTTACACGCACTGACACGCACTTACACGCACTGACACGCACTTACACGCACTGACACGCACTTACACGCACTGACACGCACTTACACGCACTGACACGCACTTACACGCACTGACACGCACTTACACGCACTGACACGCACTTACACGCACTGACACGCACTTACACGCACTGACACGCACTTACACGCACTGACACGCACTTACACGCACTGACACGCACTTACACGCACTGACACGCACTTACACGCACTGACACGCACTTACACGCACTGACACGCACTTACACGCACTGACACGCACTTACACGCACTGACACGCACTTACACGCACTGACACGCACTTACACGCACTGACACGCACTTACACGCACTGACACGCACTTACACGCACTGACACGCACTTACACGCACTGACACGCACTTACACGCACTGACACGCACTTACACGCACTGACACGCACTTACACGCACTGACACGCACTTACACGCACTGACACGCACTTACACGCACTGACACGCACTTACACGCACTGACACGCACTTACACGCACTGACACGCACTTACACGCACTGACACGCACTTACACGCACTGACACGCACTTACACGCACTGACACGCACTTACACGCACTGACACGCACTTACACGCACTGACACGCACTTACACGCACTGACACGCACTTACACGCACTGACACGCACTTACACGCACTGACACGCACTTACACGCACTGACACGCACTTACACGCACTGACACGCACTTACACGCACTGACACGCACTTACACGCACTGACACGCACTTACACGCACTGACACGCACTTACACGCACTGACACATACTTACACGCACTTACACGCACTTACACGAACGTACACATACTTACACACACTTACACACACTAACACAAACTCACACACACTTACATGTACTTACACACACTTACATACATTTACACGCACTTACACAAACTTACACAAACTTTTACGCAGTTACACGCACTTACACACACGTACCCGCACTTACACGCACTTACAGGTACTTACACGCACTTACACAAACGTACACACACTTTCACGTACTTACACGGACTTACTTACACTTACACGCACATACACGCACTTACACGTACTTATACGCACTTACACGTACTTACACGCACTTGTACGCACATACACACACTTACATGCACTTACACGCACTTACACGTACTTACACGCAATGACACAAACTCACACAAACTTATACGCACTTACACGCACTTACACACACTTACACGTACTTACACGTACTTCAACGCACTTATACGCACGTACTTACATGCACTTACACCTACTTACACGTAATTACACGCACTTACACGCCCTTACACGCACTTACATGTACTTACACGCTCTTACACGTACTTACACGCACTTTCACAAACTTACACGCACTGGCACGCACTGGCATGCAGAGGCACGCACTTGCATGCACTTACACGCACTTACACGCACTTACACGCACTTACACGCACTTACACGCACTTACACGCACTTACACGCACTTACACGCACTTACACGCACTTACACGCACTTATACGCACTTACACGCACTTACACTCACTTATAGGAACATACACACACTTTCACGCACTTATACAAACTTACACGCACTTATACGCACATATATGCACTTACATGCACTTACATGCACTTACACACAATTAAACGCACTTATACGCACGTACATGCACTTACATGCACTTACACGCACTTAAACGTACTTATACGCTTTTACACGTACTTACACGCACCTACATGCACTTACACGCACTTACACGCACTTATACGCACTTACACGCACTTACACTCACTTATAGGAACATACACACACTTTCACGCACTTATACAAACTTACACGCACTTATACGCACATATATGCACTTACATGCACTTACATGCACTTACACACAATTAAACGCACTTATACGCACGTACATGCACTTACATGCACTTACACGCACTTAAACGTACTTATACGCTTTTACACGTACTTACACGCACCTACATGCACTTACACGCACTTACACGCACTTATACGCACTTACACGCACTTACACTCACTTATAGGAACATACACACACTTTCACGCACTTATACAAACTTACACGCACTTATACGCACATATATGCACTTACATGCACTTACATGCACTTACACACAATTAAACGCACTTATACGCACGTACATGCACTTACATGCACTTACACGCACTTAAACGTACTTATACGCTTTTACACGTACTTACACGCACCTACATGCACTTACACGCACTTACACGCACTTATACGCACTTACACGCACTTACACTCACTTATAGGAACATACACACACTTTCACGCACTTATACAAACTTACACGCACTTATACGCACATATATGCACTTACATGCACTTACATGCACTTACACACAATTAAACGCACTTATACGCACGTACATGCACTTACATGCACTTACACGCACTTAAACGTACTTATACGCTTTTACACGTACTTACACGCACCTACATGCACTTACACGCACTTACACGCACTTATACGCACTTACACGCACTTACACTCACTTATAGGAACATACACACACTTTCACGCACTTATACAAACTTACACGCACTTATACGCACATATATGCACTTACATGCACTTACATGCACTTACACACAATTAAACGCACTTATACGCACGTACATGCACTTACATGCACTTACACGCACTTAAACGTACTTATACGCTTTTACACGTACTTACACGCACCTACATGCACTTACACGCACTTACACGCACTTATACGCACTTACACGCACTTACACTCACTTATAGGAACATACACACACTTTCACGCACTTATACAAACTTACACGCACTTATACGCACATATATGCACTTACATGCACTTACATGCACTTACACACAATTAAACGCACTTATACGCACGTACATGCACTTACATGCACTTACACGCACTTAAACGTACTTATACGCTTTTACACGTACTTACACGCACCTACATGCACTTACACGCACTTACACGCACTTATACGCACTTACACGCACTTACACTCACTTATAGGAACATACACACACTTTCACGCACTTATACAAACTTACACGCACTTATACGCACATATATGCACTTACATGCACTTACATGCACTTACACACAATTAAACGCACTTATACGCACGTACATGCACTTACATGCACTTACACGCACTTAAACGTACTTATACGCTTTTACACGTACTTACACGCACCTACATGCACTTACACGCACTTACACGCACTTATACGCACTTACACGCACTTACACTCACTTATAGGAACATACACACACTTTCACGCACTTATACAAACTTACACGCACTTATACGCACATATATGCACTTACATGCACTTACATGCACTTACACACAATTAAACGCACTTATACGCACGTACATGCACTTACATGCACTTACACGCACTTAAACGTACTTATACGCTTTTACACGTACTTACACGCACCTACATGCACTTACACGCACTTACACGCACTTATACGCACTTACACGCACTTACACTCACTTATAGGAACATACACACACTTTCACGCACTTATACAAACTTACACGCACTTATACGCACATATATGCACTTACATGCACTTACATGCACTTACACACAATTAAACGCACTTATACGCACGTACATGCACTTACATGCACTTACACGCACTTAAACGTACTTATACGCTTTTACACGTACTTACACGCACCTACATGCACTTACACGCACTTACACGCACTTATACGCACTTACACGCACTTACACTCACTTATAGGAACATACACACACTTTCACGCACTTATACAAACTTACACGCACTTATACGCACATATATGCACTTACATGCACTTACATGCACTTACACACAATTAAACGCACTTATACGCACGTACATGCACTTACATGCACTTACACGCACTTAAACGTACTTATACGCTTTTACACGTACTTACACGCACCTACATGCACTTACACGCACTTACACGCACTTATACGCACTTACACGCACTTACACTCACTTACACGCACTTACACGAACGTACACGCACTTACACGCACTTACACGCACTTATACGCACTTACACGCACTTACACTCACTTACACGCACTTACACGAACGTACACGCACTTACACGCACTTACACGCACTTATACGCACTTACACGCACTTACACTCACTTACACGCACTTACACGAACGTACACGCACTTACACGCACTTACACGCACCTACACACACTTACACACACTTACACGCACTTATATGTACTTACACGCACTTACACGTACTTACACGCCCTTACACGCACTTACGCGTATTTACACACACTTACACGCACTTACACACACATACATGAACTTATGCGCACTGGCACGTACGGGCAGACACTGGCACGCACATGCACGTACTTAAACACACTTACACGCAATTACACGCACTTAGACGCACTTAGACGCACTTACACGCACTAACACGTACTTACACGCACTTACACGCACTTACACGCACTTGCTTGAACTTACACGCACTTATACGCACGTATATGCACTTCCACGCTCATACACGCACTAACACGCACTAACACGCACTTACACACTTATAGTCACTTACACAAACGTACACGCACTTACACGTACTTACACGATGTTACACACACTTATACGCACTTACACGTACTTACACGCACTTACACGCACTTATACGCAATTGCACGCACTTACACGCACTTACACACACTTACACGCACTTACACGCACTTACAAGCACTGACAAAAACTCACACAAACTTACACGCACTTACACATACTTACACACACTTACACGTACTTACACGTACTTACACATACTTACACGCACTTACACGTACGTACATGCACGTACACATACTTACATGCACTTACACGTACTTACATTCCCTTACACACACTTACACGCACTTACACACACTTACTCGCACTTACACGCACTTACACAAACTTACACACATTAGCACGCACTGGCATATACTGGCACGTACTTGCACACACTTACACGCACTTACATGCACTTACACTTACTTACACGCACTTACACGCACTTACACGCACTTGCACGTACTTACATGCACTTTTACTCACTTACACGCACTTGCACAAACTTACACGCACTTACACGCACTTATACGCACT
>SZWC01023817.1:7859-19161 GCA_023375785.1 Penium margaritaceum
AGTGCTGATACAAAGGAGGTAGAAGAGGTAACTCGATGTGAGTAGTCCCCGGGTCTAGGCAGAGCAGGAGCTGAGCTGTCTACGGTTAATAGAGTGCATGACAGGTTCTTTGACAGAAAGTTAGAATCTTGCTTAGAAGAAAAGTGTGTAAGTCTAGTTGTTAGAAGTGTATGTGATGGACAGGAGGGTCTGAGCCCAAG
The DNA here is from genome assembly GCA_023375785.1 of Penium margaritaceum. Classification (NCBI taxonomy): domain Eukaryota; kingdom Viridiplantae; phylum Streptophyta; class Zygnematophyceae; order Desmidiales; family Peniaceae; genus Penium; species Penium margaritaceum. The sequence goes on from SZWC01023817.1 coordinate 8,060, forward strand.
AGTGGGACGGGTTGCGTTCTTTTGAATGGTTAGCGAATAGGATAGATAGGGTCTGAGCCCGGTTAGGAATGGTCTATAGGTACCACAGAGTGGTGAGGACCTATAGCCATGGGATAAGAATCCCGTGCGCGTGCGTGAAAAGTGTGTGTGCGCACAGTGGATGTGTGCAAAGTGAATGCATGCAAAGTGGATGTGCATAAGAAAACGTGCAAAAAAGAGTGCAGTGCTTACGTGATTGGGAAGTGAGTGAGTTGTGTGTGTCTGTGTAGTGTGTGCGGCTCTGTTCATGCCTAATGCTGATCGTGCTTGTGTTGACTGTGATGGGTGCCATTGCGGAGGAGATGATGATGATGTAGAAAAAGGTAAAAAAGGTGAGGCGAATGAAAATGGTGACGACAAAGTTGATGGNTGTAGAGAGTCCAAATTCTTGACTTCTCAGCTGTTGCTCCGGCTGCATTAGTAAACCGAGATGAAACGATGGACGGACGGCTTTGAGGTAGGGTTGCTTGATAGGACTGTGTTGTGGTGAAAGCCATGGCGCAAGTGTCGTGGCCTGGTCGGGTGCTTCTGCTTCTGCTGTTGCTGTTCGCGCGTGGACCCATGCTGCTTGTAGCTTCAGCTGCAGGGAGCGGCTCTCGTGCGGCAGGAGCGGCTCTCGTGCGGCAGGAGCGGCTTTCATGCAGCTCGGTTCCAGGAGGGCAGCAGATGGCAGCCAGGTGGGAAAGCTGAAATGGTATATCTGACGTCTTTACGTTGAGCAATGGAAGGCCACTGTTATGCCGAACGAAGTGTAGATGGTGTGAAGGGAGAAGTTGCGAAGCAGAACACGATCTACAATTTGGGACACTTGTGCAATTTATAACTAGCGATAAGTGTACTTCAATGACAAGTGTCAAAATGAATAAACATATACATACAAGTGTCGAATTGCGAATGAGACAAAGTTGCGGTCGTTAGGTCGATTGTCGAGGAACGCGTGTGGAGTCAAGTCGTGAGTGGTCACATTGGAGAAGCATCTCTAAAAAGTTGGGAGGCTTCGAGAATCGATGGTGAAGATGCGAGATGCATCTTTATCAATCCATATTCGTTTAGGTGCAACGAGAAGTCGACCGAAAGGTCGTAACACTTTATGTCTTTGATTCACGAGAGTGGTCAAAGTTGTCAAAAGGTTCCGGAAGACTCACTGGAGGCAGGGCAGTTGGCCGGTTTGCCCTCAACCGTCGGAGTGAAAACCAAGGTCTTGCAATGCAATGGGGTGTATTTCTAATGATAGAAATGCCCACTCAAAAATGATATAGACTCGTGTACGTCTTGGTCCTAGCATTTCCCGCCCTTTTAGCCATGACGTCCGAGCGCGCGTACAAATGTTGCCGGGTGACGACGGTAAAAACTGTCAATGAGGTGATCGAAGTCTCAAAGGTTATCGTAGGATTTTGAGCTATTGTGTGCGGTGTTATAGATGTACCACTTGACAAGATATTCTATCATTTTTCCTCGTCGTCCATGGCTAAGGATGTCCTCGATGACGTACTCTCTATCCTCATCCACTTGAACGGGCAGAGGGGGGAGGGACATCCCTTCCGAGGATTTTTTCTTCAGGGTCTCGGTAGTGCTTGAGTCTATTAATATGGAACACACGATGAACTTGCATAGCGATGGGGAGTTTGAGCCGCGCAACCATAGTGGTTTGCATGCGCTCGATCTCAATGACACAGCCATCGTGGTTTGAGCTTCGAATAGTTGGATTTGCAGACTTTGATGTTGGCCGAGCTAAGAAGGAATTTGTCTCAAGCGGCGAACACGTCTCCCACTGATGTCAGTCAGCTGCTTCCTTCATTCTCGCTTGTGTCTTCGCGAGGGTTTGCCAGGCTTCCTCCCAAATGGTGGAGACGTCTCGGCGTTGTACGTCAACCACGGGAATGTTGCTTTGACTTTTTAGTCCAACCGATGTGGCTGGAAGCTTGCCATACACCACTTCAAAAAGAGTTTTACCCATTGCGGTGGAAACTGCGGGATCAAATGCGATTTTGGTGGTCGAGAGTTTTGTGCCCCATCCGTCGCATGAGATCGCATATTGTTTAGAGAAGATGTTCAAGCGTTTGGTTGTTTTTCTTTCTTTGGCCACCGATTTGAGGATGAAACGTTGTTGAAAGTTGAATTATGCTTGTGTAAATATTCATTACTTTGTACCAAACGTCTGGTTGGTTTGCTTGCTTTGGCCGTCGATTTTAGGATGAAACACTGTTGAAAGTTGAATAATGCTTCCGTAGCGAGCCATCACTTTGCACCAAAAATGGCTGATCGACCATGTGTGTCGCTTGTGATGGTGCTCGACATGTTGTGTAGCAGCATGATGTTGTTTAGAATTAGCTGTCCTCTTTCTTTAGCGGTGACGTTGGTTGTTGTGGGGATTAAGTGGGACATTCTTGAAGACCTGTTGACTACCACAGGGAATGCGTCATATCCCTCATGCATGACTGGTAATCCTATGATAATGTCCATGGAGATATTGGCCCACGGTTCTTTCGCAATAGGGAGTGGTTGCAGCAGTGCGGGTGGCAGCGTGCAACGGGATTTTTGTCGTTGACGTGTGTCCTAGGATTTGTAGAAGTTGGACACGTCGGATTGCATCCTCTCCCACCAATAACTTTTTTCGAGCTTCTTCAGCATCGTGTCCTCTCCAAAGTGTTCACCTAGTCTTATGTCGTGGCATTTTTTAAGCAGCATACGGCGAAGTTTGTTGTTTGGTGGAACGAATACTTGGTGAGTGAATTGCCGATGCCAAAAGGGTGCATCGTACCAGAACTTCACCTTGTCGTATCTGCCATGTTAATCATGGCCTTATGTGAACAGCCGCTCGAGGTACAGGTCCTGCTATTGCGTTGCCACCTCAGCCATGAAATCTTGTCGGCGGCTAAGTGTATCCGCCGGATTGATTTTTCCTGGCTGGTACTTGACATCGTAATCAAACCCATATTAAAAGAAATCCATCCATCGAATTTGACATGGAATGAGGTTCAGCTGCGTCTTGAAAAAATTCAATGCATGGTGGTCGGTGTGTATGATGCATGCATTGATAGCCAATCACCCCTGATCCATACACTTGAAGAGGAGTGTACAATTCTCAATCACATACAAAGGAAGTTTCTCAAAAGTAATAGGTTAATCCTCGTACTATTTCTTTACACTTTCTCAAGGCTATATTGTTGTAGAGCCACTTCTCATGAATCTTCCCAGAAGATTCTTTGCAAAACATTAGTCTTTTGTAACTTAGAGTGTGGAAGACACTAACGGGATGTACATATGGTGAGAAACATAGATGTGGTTATTCTTGCACTCAACTTCTTGACTACGTCTGCCATTGGTCTTGATAATAAACAGATGTGGAATAACAGTGATTAACTTTCTCCACAGGGACCTCTTGAATCTCTTCTTTCTTTTCGATTTCAAGACGGACACGTAATGGCAAGCCCTCGTCGCAGCTTTGACCACCGAAAGAAGGAAAGAAAAAAGGATAGGTCTTACTCAGTTCTAACCGACTCCCTGTTTGTGCATCGAACGTTATCATTTGTAGTTACCGTGCACAAGCTGGCGTTCCATGCATAATATCGACTTGTACATCGAGAGTCATGCTTTACGTTGTCCGGCATCCATTTTGACTTCTCTCGAAGGTGAACAACTAAAAATAGTAAAATCCTGAAGCTGAGAAGAAAACCCAGTCCAAAGGCGTGCAAGAAGTGCTATACGAAGAAAACCAAATACTCTCTCCACTTAAGAAATAGATAGCTTGAGAAAGGTGGGACTTGTCATCGACTAGACGTTCTGTTTTCAATCAAAAGATCCCTATCATGCCCATCGCTTGTAGACCAATGTGGTTTGTTGTCCATAGCCGATCCATTATCGTCGGGCAAGAAGCGACAAGGAACCCAGCCAGAATAATTTGATCCTCTCCCTCGCCGACAGATACGGCGAGGTAGAGGAGTTGAAATTACGCATCTAGAGAAAACCAAGGCCATTCGGTACCTTTATCAATGCCGATAACCATTTTTCTTTCCCGTTTGACCGGGTACATCGAGAAAGATTCTTTAAGCGGCATCGTTCTTGGGATGCAGTTACGATGTCAACGTTGTAGCGTGCGCTGCCTCGTTTGACAAGATACGCACTTGCCACGGTTGTTGAGTAGACAAGTATACAAGTTTCTCGTAGTGTCCATACTCCGCCACGTACAGTTCCCCAATACATTTTTTGCATCTTGGGGGGGGGGGCTCCCTCCATTCCGTCCGATTGATTTGAATGTAATACACAAATGAAACCAGCCATTACTCGGAAACATCCACCAACTCCTACGATGCGTCCGACGGTACACTCAAGAATACTTCCGAAGACAACAGTCAAAGGCATCATTGTTGTGAGTTTTGGAAACATGTGAATAAGACATTCTGAGATCACAAACACGTCATAATGGAACAAAGGTATACCCCTTCCAAAATACATAACTTCTTCAACCCTGATATACGTCACCTATGGGGACAACCCATAGGGTTTTCTTAAACTAAACATGCTATGTTGTTAATGGATGGAGAATCACAAAAGATAGCAGAAAAGCCATTTTCCTCAAATAGGTCAATCACATGAACAAAACACATGAAGGATGTTGTTGCACACAACACCTCATGTCTATACAAAATCTTTTCTAAGGACAAAAGAAAGACATGATTAGCTAGTAATGAAATCTAGGTGTTCCAATTTAAAATGAATGAGTGTAAATACTGGATGCATACATCTTCAATTTTTGGTATAGTATCCCATACAAATGCCAACAGCACTCCATACACTTGCCCAATACACGTTTCCCTCCCCCCTCCCCTCCGTATCAGAAGTCACTCACACCAAGGAATACATCCGACCATAAAACACACATATGTATGAAAATGATACACTCACCACCCGGACATTGATACACTACTCCATACACTTGCCCCATACACTTTTCCCTCTGCCCCTCCTCCCTTCCTTGTCAATGAACACTAACAATAAGGAAGAATTATACCCAGACAATACACTTGTGTATTGATATGATACAGTCACCACCTAAAAATTGATACACTTCCCCATAAACTTGACCCACCTCCCCCCTCCCTCCTCCCCTTCCTGTGAGTGATCACTCACACCAAGAAAGACTTACACGATACACATGTGTATCAATATGATACACTAACAACCCGGAGAGTGATACACTGCCCCATGCAATTTTCCCACCTCCTCCCTCCCTCTCCTCCCCTCCCTGTCACTGAACACTCACACCAACGGCTACGGGCCTCCCGTAGCTCGGCCATGAGACTCTACACGAGCGCCTCTGCTCGAGCAAAATGTACCTCCTGCTCATCGAGCGCGGAGCGTAGGTGCTCGGGTACGGGAACTGTAGCTCGGACGTGTGTAGGTGTGTCGTCGGCTGGAACCGCCATGGTGTCAGTGTTGCCGGTCAGGGCAGCCATGAGTCGGAGATGTGCAGCTCGCTCTGCATCCTCCACAGTAGATGCGCCTGTAGGGGTGACTGGTATAGGCTCAGCTGATTTTGTGGGCACAACCGCCACATGGCTGTCAACACTGTGGGCCACGATAGCAGCTGCTCCAGCACGGGCCGTCACTATTGCAGCATCCACTCATATCACCTCCTCGAACAACCGATGCAAGTCTGACTGTCTCCACACTGCACTATGGAACGTGCACTCAGTAGCCTCGAGGCGTGTGTACACATCCTCGACGTCTATTGCCACTGACCAAAAACCCGCAGTGTCTATGGTGCTCAAATGTGTGCTTGCTGCACGTAGCTCAAGCGTGAGGTCATGTAGGTGCCTGTCTGCGACTGCATCCTCCTGGTCGCAAAGCGCAGAGTGTAAACGCTCTAGCACAGGGGCCTGCTTGGCTGTTCGTGCATCAGCTACTACTCGAGCTGCGTCCTTCACGACAACTGCGCCTCCACAGGCAGCTACCACAATGGCAATGGCCATGGCGGAAGTGCTGGCAACCTCGACGTCTCCTACCTCTCCGGGTACCCCCTCCGCATGTGTATCTGCAGTGGCAAATCCTGTGGTTGAGGGAGCGTCTACCCCTGCGCAGGCTGTACCAGTTACTACAAGAGCAACAACCATCATGATGTCTGCACCAACAAGCGCATCCACTACCGGCATCTCATCAGTAGCAATGACTACAGCTGCTGCTACCGTCACGACGTCGATGGCTGCCGACACACCCACTGCCTGGACGTCTACTCCACATGTGTCAGCTATCATCGCCACTGCTACTACTGCCCCATCCACTGCTGCTGCCACACCTGTCTCTGTGGTCGTAGTCTATGATGCCATACCTGCCTCTGTGGTCGTGGTCTCTGCTACGCCAACTGTAGTCTCCATCTCCATCTCCATTTCTACGTCTGCCTCCATCTCCGTGTCTGACCACTCGTTTGTCTCTGAATCCACGTCGAACCACTCCTCCGATGTCTCATCCTCATTGAGAGCCCCCTGTCATGAAGCACCATCTGTCTCGTCCCTAATGCACTCTCCGGTGGTCGTCGGCGGACACTCTATCCTCCTCTTGACCGACACACTAGTAGAAGTTGCGAAGGGATGTTTCACCAACCCTACGATAGGGGACGAGAGACTCATCTTTGTGCTGACATCTGCCACTACTACGACTGCTGCTGCCTCCAAGGCACGTCTCATCAAATGTGTAGTGCGCTACCTCACATGCCGAGTACGAGCGCAATGATGCCGAGCTGAAGGGACTACCACAGGAGTGGAGGGGTCAGCGGTCGGGATGACTCCAACTGACTCTAGGACAGAGCGGAGGGCATCAGATGTGGAGCAAAGGTCGGGAGGTGTGGCATGGTCAGGTGATGACACTGATGGAGGTGAGGATAGCGAGGAGGAAGATAGGGGTGCCTGAAGCGGCACGGTGGCAACGACCCGCTCAGATACCACATGGTTTATGAGCTATTGCACCATGCGCTTCAGACCCTAGAACTCAGTGTACAACACCACCATGGCTCCACTGAGGGATGCGATGGTATAAGCTGATGTCTCTGAGTCGGATGGTGGAGTAGGGCGGGATCGTAACGAGGGCGGTGGCCACCTAGCAGGGCACTGGCGACACTGGCGCTAGCCATGGTGTCGGTCGCCACAAAAGTAGCAGGCAAAGTTGTTGGACGCCGGGGGCGTGTGCCACGGGTGCAACTGCCACTGTGCTCATGGTGCCTGCCACACCTGCACTGTCGTTGCTAGCCAAGGCGCTGGCTGTGCCCCTTGCCACGCCAGTGCGCTCATCGTTGGAGCCTGGCGTAGGTGAGTGTATAAGACACTCGCTCTCGCTGGCATAAGGCCACAGGGGGAACCGGGCGATCAAAGCACAGTGTCTCACATGTACTATGACGCAGTCACGAGGACGGCCACCACCACGTTGGTGGTACGTTGATGTTCGACTGCTACGCGTTTATCGCGCGGCTGCCGTGCGACCTCAAGTTACCTTCGGTGTTGCTTTCACTACGACTGTTGCTGCTGCTCCGGTCGCCGTCGTCAACCGACGACTATGGCCTCATACCACCTTCACCGCTACTGCTACTACCGCATCTTACGCGGCCGTTGCTGCTACTACGGTCGCCGTCATTAGCCGACGGCGAGTTAGTGCACCAACGCGTGGATGCACCCGGTTTTTCTTCCCGCTCCTTTTCTTCTCTTTATCTTCTTTAGGTGACACCTCCTTGGATTCCCCTTTAGGGATTGTTCTGGGGTGCCACACTTGGAGATCCATCCTCCCTTGTCCTATTTCCCTCTTTCTTCAATTGGTCTTGCTCGACTCCTCGAGTGACCTCGTCGAGCTAGCTCGCTCGAGGAGCTCGCTCGGCAAGCTCACCCGTTGGTAAGCTCAATGGCTCCCCTCTCACCGTCACGGGCGAGCCGTCGCAGTAAGAAGCTGCATTGCAACTTTGTGCTATTGCAACAGCGACGAGGCCAGCTGCTCTTGGGCCCGCGGCTGCTGCCCCAGCTCCTGCGCATGCTGCTGCTGCCACTCCTGTAGCACACACGATGAAAAAGCGCTACACCTGTTGCTCTGGCTGTTGCCGTAAGCTGCTGCTACACGCGTCAATTGCTATTGCTATTATCTGCTGCTACTGTTGCAGCTGCAAGCTACCACTACTACTGCTGCAGATGCTGCCCGCCACCACCGCTATTACAACTGCCCACTGTCGTCACCGCTACAATTACTATTGGTTGCCACGGCTACTACAGTTGCTCACCACCACTGCTACAGCTGCTTGCCACCGCTCCTCTTGTTGTGCCTGTTGGCTATCGTTGCTGCTGCTGTAGTGGCCCGCTGCCATTACTACTGTTGCTCGCTGCCACTACTGCTACTACGGATGCCGACGGTCACTACAGCTGCTAAAGCTGCTTGCTCCCGGTGTGGCTATTGTCCCCCTTTGCCACTGTTGTAGCTGCTCCACGCCGACACACTTGCAGCTGCTCGCAACCACCACTGCTGTCGTAGTTGTTGCTTAGGCTGCTTCCCTCCGCCGGTGCTGCTAAAGTTGCTTGCCACTACAGCAACTGCTTTGGGCACTAATGTGGCTGCTGCCCTCCGCCGCTGCGACTGCAGCTTGCTACTTCTACTACTACGGCTGCTGCTCGCAGCCGCTACTGTTGCAGGTGCCTCCCGTTGCAGCTGTTCCTACGGTTGCTATTGTTGGGGTTGTTGTTGCTAAGGGCTGCCGCCACTGTCTCCACCGCTCCACTGTAACGTCGTTATGGTGGGTCCTTCCAGGATCTGCTGTTGTTGTTGCTATGGGTGGTTGCCGTTGTTGCCACTCACTTTTGCTACTGCTGTTGCGTCTCTTCTCCATAGCTCGACGAGCTGTGGTTGCTGTGATACCAAGAGAAGCTTCTATGAACCTTCCTAACCACTTGTCATGACACTAGGCATCAGCAGTAGGTTAGCGTGTGACAACGGTCATAAGTCAGAGGCAAAAAGTGCAAGGGTATAGGTAGGGACACGTACAGAGTGTGAAGAAGCTCAAATTAGAATCTAATTGCACAGAGAGATGACAATTGACAAGAGCACAACATAAACACCTGCTGCGGATCATAGCAAGTAGAGCACGTGCAGTGTCAGTTTGTCCAAAAACTGGCCTAAAATCATTGTTTTGGCCATAAACCTGCGCACAGGTATACGAACGCACCACCGTCAGAGCCTAGAGATGCCGAATCTTGAGTCGGACACTGCAACTGGTCACACACACAGGTCCGGCATCGATCGGTGGACAGACATTGCAAAACATGAAAATCAGGCTCGAGAGCCAGTCCACGAAGAAAACTCTAGCGTCTGCAGAAAATCCGAAAAGGACCCCGGCAAGCACTCGGGATGTCGTGGCGGCTGTCTGGCAGCTGCTGGTGCACGGAGCAACCACTCATCTGTGCCCTCGCACCAACTGCGTCCACATGATGGATCATGTTGTCATGCTCTCCAGTAACACCGCTCTATACCACCAGTACTCTGTACACAGATAATCACCACGTCATCGCTCTTGACGAGTGGAAGCCACACAAACCAACACTCCCCCTGGCTGACAAAACCATCATCGCAATGACAAGTGAGGGGCTACACTCACTGTCCGTTGTAAACACTAACCATAATACAAGGCCTCCTCAAGACACTGGTGCAACTCACCAAGTGCCCGGGTCTCAACCGTGGACCACATAATCCACACACCCACTTGCCAAACATCACACAAAAGCTACAAAGCAATAAGGTCTCCTCATGACCCTCGGAACAAGTCGCCGGGGTCCGGGTCTCAACCACACCTGCTCGCATTCATGGAACATACACACCACATGGAGGCAATGAGTCTCCACGACACAACGGTACAAGTGACCAGGTGTTGGTTTGTGTGGCTTCCACCCGTCACGACCGACGTTGATGGATTATCCATATACCCACGTTGGGGGTATATGGTGGAGGAGAGCATGACGACACGACAGGCCTTCAGAGTGTCCCGAGACTTCTCTAGCACGTACGACAGCGCCGACAAGACGCAGTCGATGCATTCCGGTAGCCCTGTGGGCTTGTCGGGAGCTAGGAGAGTTTTCTCTGTGGGTTGAGACCCCCGCACCCAGTGGACTATACCGGTCCGACGAGGAGACCCGATGGCTGTACTAGCGCTTCTGATGTTCGGAAAGCCATGTGTGATGTTTGGGCGTTGATTCTGAGATTTTCAAGCATTGTTCCTATTTTCTCGGTGGTTCAGACCTGGGTACTCGGAGAGCTGTTCCGGTGCCTCCAGGAGACCATCGTTATTGTTATCGTGGTGTACGCAGTGTGTTATCCCCGATGACCCGTTTGGGATCAACGGGGGTGACAGGGCCCGGTGCGGCTAGCTGCCGGCGCCCCTACTTAAACCCGCTAAGGGCTCATTTCTACTCTCTCCTTGTTCTTGTTGGTTTTTTCGCATCTCTCATTGTGCACTGTTGTGTCCTCCCGGCTTGTGTACATCGGCGTGCAGATGACTGACGGCAAGACTCGACGCTGATGGAGTGTCGTCTGGTGGAGCCGACGGACGCTGAGGTCTTCTCGCAATTCGCTGGAGCCTCCTCTCTCTGGCGACGCGCTCAGCTCCATCGGCAGGCCTCCTCGGCGGTCGTGCTATCGGCGGTCATTGACTCCGCATTTGCTGCTTGCATGCGTCCAGCGCGTCCCATCGCGTCTGCATCGTCATGCACTGCCTAGGGTCCCAGTTGCAAGTTGCATGGCCCTTGTTGGCAGCATAAACCGTTGTGGGCACTATCTGGGTTTAGGCTGCCATAACTCCTCGCTACTATTTTTCTAGTAGATTCTGACCGCACGGCTGCGTTTGCAGCGGCGGTATTATGGTATGGTCCAGTTTTCAGGCAAAACGGACGACGTCCGGGTTTTGGGCTGTCGGCTGCCTGGCAGGCCTCACCGAGAAAAACCTGCCAGCCTGAACTGAGCTATTTTCTGATTGGCTGTTGAACTGAGTAACAAGCTCTACAGAGCTGGAGGGCGCCTAGAACTTGGAGGGGTCTCCCATTGTTGTT
>SZWC01023818.1:7546-18852 GCA_023375785.1 Penium margaritaceum
ATTGCACGCTGCGGAAGACGTCAAAGGCGAACGATGCATTGCACGCTGCGGAAGACGTCAAAGGCGAACGATGTATTGCACGCTGCGGAAGACGTCAAAGGCGAACGATGTGCATTGCTCGCTGCGGAAGACGTCAAAGGCGAACGATGTATTGCACGCTGCGGAAGACGTCAAAGGCGAACGATGTGCATTGCACGCTGCGGAAGACGTCAAAGGCGAACGATGTATTGCTCGCTGCGGAAGACGTCAAAGGCGAACGATGTATTGCACGCTGCGGAAGACGTCAAAGGCGAACGATGTATTGCACGCTGCGGAAGACGTCAAAGGCGAACGATGTATTGCTCGCTGCGGAAGACGTCAAAGGCGAACGATGTATTGCACGCTGCGGAAGACGTCAAAGGCGAACGATGTATTGCACGCTGCGGAAGACGTCAAAGGCGGCATTTGGGAAGTGGACCCGGTGCAGACGAATTTCTAACAAGCGACGAGCCCGGCGTCTTTTGGCAATGGCTCAAACGAACCACAAAAATTCATGATGGTGCACACCAGTCTAGCCTGTGCTCGTCCGGGACGAACATAACGGATCAATAGTAGACAACACTGCGACATTTGCGAGATGGAAAAGACACTTTGGGTGTTTGAACACGCATACCTGGAAAACAAGCTTGGATTGCTAGCATTGGCAACAAAGTGTTTGTTGCCAATGCCGATCATTCACGCTTATCCCCAAAGTATCCGTTGTTCAACATTGGAAGTTGTCTTTCCTATCTTGCCAAAGTGAATGTGTTGTCTGCTATCAATCCAACTTGTTCGTCCAGGATGAGCGCAGGTTGGTGTGTATCATCATGAGTCCCCGTGGTCCGCTTGAGCTCTGTGCCAAAAGGCACAGAGCTCATCTGTGAGCTCTGTGAGCTCTCAGAGCTCTGTGAGCTCACAGAGCTCACAGAGCTCACAGAGCTCACAGAGCTCACAGAGCTCACAGAGCTCACAGAGCTCACAGAGCTCATCGCTTGCCATTCAGAAGCTCATCTGCCGAATGGCGAGTCCACCCTTTGCATGATGAGTCCAGGGAGGAATTGAAGACGTTATCTGCAGATAACGTCTTCGATTCCTCCCGCAGCATACGACGCAACGCGCCGTTCGCCGTGCTTCCACAAACTCCGACCATATCGACGCTTGTCCCGTCCCTTGGTCACGCACCCATCTCCCAAAATCGGAGCATTTTTTTCCTGTATCGCTCGCTTCCTCCTCCCACTCACATGAGATTCGTGATGTTGCCCTTTCAANAATGCCGATCATTCACGCTTATCCCCAAAGTATCCGTTGTTCAACATTGGAAGTTGTCTTTCCTATCTTGCCAAAGTGAATGTGTTGTCTGCTATCAATCCAACTTGTTCGTCCAGGATGAGCGCAGGTTGGTGTGTATCATCATGAGTCCCCGTGGTCCGCTTGAGCTCTGTGCCAAAAAGGCACAGAGCTCATCTGTGAGCTCTGTGAGCTCTCAGAGCTCTGTGAGCTCACAGAGCTCACAGAGCTCACAGAGCTCACAGAGCTCACAGAGCTCACAGAGCTCACAGAGCTCACAGAGCTCACAGAGCTCACAGAGCTCACAGAGCTCACAGAGCTCACAGAGCTCATCGCTTGCCATTCAGAAGCTCATCTGCCGAATGGCAAGTCCACCCTTTGCATGATGAGTCCAGGGAGGAATTGAAGACGTTATCTGCAGATAACGTCTTCGATTCCTCCCGCAGCATACGACGCAACGCGCCGTTCGCCGTGCTTCCACAAACTCCGACCATATCGACGCTTGTCCCGTCCCTTGGTCACGCACCCATCTCCCAAAATCGGAGCATTTTTTTCCTGTATCGCTCGCTTCCTCCTCCCACTCACATGAGATTCGTGATGTTGCCCTTTCAATTCCCTGACGGTTTTCTTGCATCCCGCCCCCAAGCATGCCTCCACCGTCTCTTTGGTAAAAGCCTCACGCATTTCCTCACCTCCATCCCCAACTTCCGCTAAAGTCCCAAAACAGTGGTCGCCCTGAATTGCTTCTTGGTGTTCCCCCACTTGTGTCCCGTCAACAACCTTTCGTTGCACCCCCTCCCCTTTATGGTACTTCCATTGTGTCAGTCGAAGCTCCATTTACAAACCGAGGTATCAAGGGCTAATGTTCACAGTCCCCTTTCATTCTGTCAATGACAAATTTTGTTAGCATACATGCTCATGTAGGTTTGATGTAGGCTTCACATTGATCATGCATGTTGGTCCCCCCCCCCCAACTCCCCCCCTCTCCCCCCCAATTTATTAAAAAATAGTACAATGAGAAAAAAACACGCTGAAACATTTCATCATGAGGCCGTTTCTTTCTCCGTTTCTTTTGACGGGTTTTTTTTTTGGTGAGGCGTGTTTTCGATTATAGCACACCATCACATGTTTTCATGTTGTTCCACACCATCGTATGTCATGTGTTTCCACGCCGTTGCATATTGCCATGCCTTGGCTGCTTACCGCGTAGTGGTTTGAATCTGTACACAGCTGTGCAGCACGCCATTGCACGGTTCTTATGCAAGAGGTTCCTTATGGAAGGGAGGGGGGATGGGGGGGGGGCACATGGCTATGGAGGGCTGTGGGGAAGTGAGGGAGGACGAGAATGGCAATGGAACACAAACTTCCCCGACCAGGCTTGTGCAGCGTCTGCCACAACACACAGAACCCCTCCGCTCGCCTATCGTTGGCTGCACAAACATCCCACGCACTAGTCCAGCCTAAGCCGTTCACCCGGGCCACAGGGCACTGCAGAGGCACGCTTCCATGAGTGGATGCTGATTTTTAAAACGCTTTGCAAGGCGTTTAAAAAATCAACGGGCCACAGGGCATTGCAGAAGCATGCTTCCATGAGTGGAGGGTGGTGTGCTGCTGAGATGCGGTGCGCTGTGTGTTGCGGGATGCATCTGCTGTTGACACCAGTGGTGTCATTTTTGTTTTCACCGTCGTCATCATCGTCGTCGTCGTTGTTGTTGTCGTCGTCGTCGTCGTCGTCGTCTTGGCCGTCGTCGTCGTCGTCGTCGTCGTCGTCGTCGTCGTCATGGCCGTCGTCGTCACTGTCGCCACCGCTGCTGCCTCTGCCACCGCAGCGGCCGCCGCCACAGCCACCGCCGCCACCGCCGCCGCTGCTGCTGCCACCGCTGCCGCTGCTCCTCGTTGTTTGTCATCGTCGTCGTCGCTGTCGTCGTCGTCATCGTCGTCATCGTCGTCGTCGTTGCCGTTGTCGTCGTCGTCGTCGTCATCGTCGTCGTTGTCGCCTAGGTTTCGCTCCACTGCCGATGTCATTCTTTTTTGGCCCAAATTTCCAGCGCCTTCCATCCTAGTATTTTATATCCCAATTGTGCACATTGCGAACTACACACACCATGAGCGGTGAGGATGGCTTTGACTGGTCGCAGTTGCTTCCTCTTGTTGTTTGGCATTGCACCGTATCTACGTCACTATGTTTTCTTCTCTCCTCTGTGCACCGTATCTACGTCACTATGTTTTCTTCTCTCTCTCCTCTGTGCACCGTATCTACGTCACTATGTTTTCTTCTCTCTCTCCTCTGTGCACCGTATCTACGTCACTATGTTTTCTTCTCTCTCTCCTCTGTGCACCGTATCTACGTCACTATGTTTTCTTCTCTCTCTCCTCTGTGCACCGTATCTACGTCACTATGTTTTCTTCTCTCTCTCCTCTTTGCACCGTATCTACGTCACTATGTTTTCTTCTCTCTCGCCTCTGTGCAGCGAATCTACGTCACTATGTTTTCTTCTCTCCTCTGTGCACCGTATCTACGTCACTATGTTTTCTTCTCTCTCTCCTCTGTGCACCGTATCTACGTCACTATGTTTTCTTCTCTCTCGCCTCTGTGCAGCGAATCTACGTCACTATGTTTTCTTCTCTCTCTCCTCTGTGCACCGTATCTACGTCACTATGTTTTCTTATCTCTCTCCTCTTTGCACCGTATCTACGTCACTATGTTTTCTTCTCTCTCGCCTCTGTGCACCGTATCTACGTCACTATGTTTTCTTCTCTCTCTCCTCTGTGCACCGTATCTACGTCACTATGTTTTCTTCTCTCTCTCCTCTGTGCACCGTATCTACGTCACTATGTTTTCTTATCTCTCTCCTCTGTGCACCGTATCTACGTCACTATGTTTTCTTCTCTCTCTCCTCTGTGCACCGTATCTACGTCACTATGTTTTCTTCTCTCTCTCCTCTGTGCACCGTATCTACGTCACTATGTTTTCTTCTCTCTCTCCTCTGTGCACCGTATCTACGTCACTATGTTTTCTTCTCTCCTCTGTGCACCGTATCTACGTCACTATGTTTTCTTCTCTCCTCTGTGCACCGTATCTACGTCACTATGTTTTCTTCTCTCTCTCCTCTTTGCACCGTATCTACGTCACTATGTTTTCTTCTCTCCTCTGTGCACCGTATCTACGTCACTATGTTTTCTTCTCTCTCTCCTCTGTGCACCGTATCTACGTCACTATGTTTTCTTCTCTCTCTCCTCTGTGCACCGTATCTACGTCACTATGTTTTCTTCTCTCTCTCCTCTGTGCACCGTATCTACGTCACTATGTTTTCTTCTCTCTCGCCTCTGTGCAGCGAATCTACGTCACTATGTTTCCGTGCAATGAGTGTGCAAAGCTCATCATTCAGGTAGACTGTTATCCACAAAGCCCCTCTTCCCTCTCCTTCCTGGTGCTCCCCCTACCCCTCTTCCCTCAGCCCGACCCCTCTCTTCCCCACCTGACCACCCCTCTCCATATCTCCCTTTCTCTCTGTTCTCTCCTGACACTCCTCTCGCCCTCTTTTTCTCCCATCTCCCACCTCCCCTCCTCCCCTGCCTCTTTCCTCACTCTCCTCTCCTCTTTTCACCTCCCTCTTCACTCGTGTCCCCTTCTGTCCCTCATCTCTTCTCACTCTCCCTTCCTCACAAACCTATTCCCTCCCTCCCTACATTTCTGTTCCTTCCCTCCCCAAAATCCCGTTCTCTCCTTCTCTCCTTCTCTCCTTTGCTCACGTCCTCCCATCAGCCTTCCCCTCCTCCTTTTCCTCTCCTCCAATTCTTCTCTCTCCCTCACTCTTCCATCCTCCCTACCTCCGTCTCCGAACCTTCCCAACCTTTGCCCCACTTGGTTACTCTCAACATGGCAATGTCCATGACCCAATGGTCTCTCTCTCATATCTCTCACAACGACGGTGAGACTTTGGGGCCTTTGGAGCCTTTCAGGCACCTTTGTGTCATTGCTCCTTCCAATTTTCCCCATTTCACCCATGCTTTCCCTTTTCTCCTCCAGTCTTGTCTTCACCCTCTTCCCTTGGTCTTCTTTCCCTCTCGCTCCTCTTCCACGTTGGGTCATGCCATGCCGTGCTCATATGTTCAGTGGGGCATCCGCGCGACTCTTCATGTCACATCATGCCCGCACATGCACATGCACATGCACATGCACATGCACATGCACATGCACATGCGCATGCACTTGCACTTGCACTTGCACTTGCACTTGCACTTTCACTTGCAGGCCGGCATCCGCGAGATTGTCTATTTCAGCGACAAGGGTGGGGAGGCAGTGGATGGCACAACCTTGCGGCCAAAAGACTTGGCATACATGGCGTCAAAGAAGCTGTTTGAAATGGCTGGAGTGAAGGTGAGAGGGAGAAAAAGATGTTTGAAATGGCTGGAGTGAAGGTGAGAGGGAGAAAAAGATGTTTGAAATGGCTGGAGTGAAGGTGAGAGGGAGAAAGAGATGTTTGAAATGGCTGGAGTGAAGGTGAGAGGGAGAAAAAGATGTTTGAAAAGGCAGGAGTGAAGGTGAGAGGGAGAAGGAGAAGTTTGAAAAGGCAGGAGTGAAGGTGAGAGGGAGAAGGAGAAGTTTGAAAAGGCAGGAGTGAAGGTGAGAGGGAGAAGGAGAAGTTTGAAAAGGCAGGAGTGAAGGTGAGAGGGAGAAGGAGAAGTTTGAAAAGGCAGGAGTGAAGGTGAGGGGAAGCATGTGTGACAGATGTACCACACCTTCGGTCTGCTACTGATTGGTTACAGATTAGCCACTCTATGCCCCTCGTTGCCAACAATGTGCGAAATGGGTCTGGTGTGTAGTTGAGTGGGTGTAAGCATGGCTGACGACACCCGTCATTGGGGAAGTATTGAACAGGCCAGGAGGGAGGGGTTGGAGGGACCCACACTCGACGCTTGCCGATCCGCATTGGTTTTGCCGACCTGCTTTTGAAGTTTGCCGACATACCCACGTGGGTGTTTGCCGACATACTCACGTGGGTGTTTGCCGACATACCCACGTGGGTGTTTGCCGACATACCCACGTGGGTGTTTGCCGACATACTCACGTGGGTGTTTGCCGACATACCCACGTGGGTGTTTGCCGATCTGGATCTTGGATCGTGTACGCGAACACGTACGGGATCCAAGTTCACTCTAGTCTGCATCGCTCCGCCACTCTTGACATAATGATGTCCATGCCTCCAGCTTCTCTCTCTCTCTCTCATTTCTCTCATGACGACGGTGAGCCTTTGGGATGCAGGCCCACCGGAAACATTTGTGTCAGTGCTCCTTCCAATCTCCCCCATGCTTTCCCTTGTCTTATCCAGGCTTCTCTTCACCTTCTTCCCTTGGGTCTTCTCTCCCGATCTCTCCTCCCCTTCCGCATTGGGTCACGTCACGCAGTGCTTGCATGTTCAGGGGGGCATCCGCGAGATCATTCATGTCACATCATGCCCGCACATGCAAATGCATATGCACATGCACATGCACGTTCACATGCACATGCACATGCACATGCACATGCACATGCACGTGCACATGCACATGCATATGCACATGCCAATTCACATGCATATGCATATGCATATGCATATGCACATGCACGTGCACATGCACATGCACATGCATATGCACATGCCCATTCACATGCACATGCATATGCATTTGCACTGAAACCATCTGACGTCGATGTTCGCCACTTGCCCATAGCTCATGATGTGCTGACACCGGCGCCACCGCACACGTCCACATCCCCATTGATGTTCAGTTTGAAAGTCTGGTGTCAATGAGCATCCAGACATGGATGCGGGTTGCCCACCCCCCTCCCCCCCCCCCCCCCCCCCCCCCCCCCCCCCCATGTTGGCCGTCCCTTTGAGATCTTCTTTTGGGTTTCCTTGCCGACGAATCTCGTCATTGTTGCCTTTGCACTTCTTTCCATTTCCATGCGCAAAACAAACGCGCAGGTGTGGCAGCACAAGCCAGCAGCCAAGCGGATAGTTCTCGAGTTCCAATGAGCACAGTCGCGGATGCCTGCGGCAGCGGCCGACTGTTTGCTTTTTACTCATATGGCAAATATTCTGAAGGCATGGCTCCCAAGTTCCAATGGACACACTTGGTCTCACATGCCACAAGCGACGCAGCGACAGCCGACATGCCGTCCCGTTTGGAGACTTGGAAGGACACAGGTGGTGTGAGCCGTCGTTCAAATCTCCACAAGATATGGAGGCTGTGGGATTCCAACATCATGATCATGGAGGCTGTGGGATTCCAACATCATGATGGTTGCTTCGTCGACATCATGGTACACAAGGAGGTGGCGTGTGAAAGACATTTCACATCACATCCAATGTCCATGTCAGCAGAGAGTTTTAGTGTGGTGTGAGGTCAGGGCGTAACCTCTAAATCACGACTCGTTACAACTTCACCCAAATTCCTTGGGTTATGTGTGCGGTTGTTGAATTTGATCTTGTCAGATCATATTCGATGTAACCAGACTTTGTTGCCGGTGAGTTCTGGATATGGATCAAAAAAGAGGCCATCTCTCCGTAATGAAATCCAAAACTAGACCGAAGTGGTTCACTTTCCTGTAGTTGACACCTCCTTTTGATATCAGGCATGGCGTTCAAGATTGAGAGAGAAACTCAATCTCATTTCGACCATTTCGAGTCTGAAATCAGATTCTGAATCTCGAACTATACTCTGCGCTCAAGTCTCAATCGCATCTCAATCTCAAAGTCGAATGATGATGTTTTCACAGTCTCCAACTGTCTCATGCACATGGGAACTCTGGATATCTAGTTTTGGCGAGATAACAAGACGAAACCACGCAATGAAGCATTTGTGTATATAAGATTGTTCATCTCCTTACGATAAACATTCAGTGCACACAAGTTTATCGTAACGCAATGAACCTGTTGTGCTTTGTGCCGTTCCTGTACAGTTTACTGTGACCACTCGGCCGTGTCCATACTCGTGCAGATCCTTGAGGCAGGCGGCCCTGGTGACACCCGCGCGACGACAGGCGGCGGACTACCCGTCTGGAGCTGACCGACCACTGTTCCAGAGCCCCAGATGTCACCGGGACTCTTTGCTGTGCCTTCTACGTCTTGCAGGCGCCTTTCGGCGGACTGGGCATGAGGCCCATTTGCATGTTTTTGCATTATATACTCGCTGTCAGTCGATGGTTGCATGCATGTGACCAATCGTTGCGTGCGTCTTTTGATTCTACACGTCTGGGTTCAGACCGCATAGGATTCTGACATGTGTGCGCAGAGTTACGGCCAAAACAGTGGTTTTGGGCCGATTTTAGGACAGCTCTTGGACTGCCGCGTGCGACACCCGCCGTGCGCCGCGGCAGGTATTTATGCCCTGGACCTGTCAGTTGTCATTTCTCTCTGCATTTACTAAGCTATTGAAGCTTATGAGACTTTGCGCGTCTCCCTAGCCTGATCCTTGCTGTTTCTTGCACCTGCCTGCTTGCTAGTGCGTTAGCTGACTGGACAGTGTCGCCACGTCAGCAGCAGCAAGGCNGGCTAGGAAGCTTCCTAGCAGTTTCTCATGGTATCAGAGCTGTGAGACAGATCTCACCGAGCTGCGCAGCAGAGACGCAGCAGAGCAGCAGCAGTGAGAGTCACCGCTGCAGCAGATCTTCTGGGACCCGTTGGAGACGGTCGACCGCCGTCAACGTGAGGTCGCAGCTGCAGAGACAGCAGCAGCGACGCGTACCACCACGCAGAGAGGCGTGGCGGCGGTGCCAGCTTCCCTTCTCCCACCACTACCGCAACTGAGTAGCAGCAGCAGCGCAGCAGCCACAGCCGCAGCAGCAGCGTGACAGCAGCCGCGGCAGCAGCAGCGCAGCAGCAGCGGCGGCAGCAGCAGCGCAGCAGCCGCAGCAGCGGCGGCGGCAACAGCAGCCGCAGCGGCGGCAGCAGCACCAGCAGCCGCAGCGCAGCTGCAGCAGCAGAAGCAGCAGCGGCAGCAGCAGCAGCGTAGCAGCGCAACAGCAGCGGCAGCGTGGCAGCGCGGCAGCGCAGCAGCAGCAGCGGGCGGCGGCGGCAGCGAGCTGCTGCTGCAGCGCGCAACAGCAGCAGCGGTAGCGTGCAGCTGCTGCTGCCACCGCCGCGCACGCAGCCACGCAGCTGCTGCTGCTGCAGCTGCCTGCGCAGCTGCAGCAGCAGCTAGGCGGAAGCTACTGCGCAGCTTCCGCGCCGCCTCCGCGCAGCCGCCACTGGGCGGCTGCACGCTCGCGCAGGACCGCGAGCGGAACAACAAAAAAAAAAAAAAACGTCAGCGTCGACGCTGACGTCAGCATCCTGCTTGCTGATGTCATCAGGTCTTGCTGACGTCAGCAACCACCTGCTGACGTCAGCACCATACTTGGACAAATTTTTGGCCGGAGAGTCAAAAATTTTCAGCGTCTCAACTGCTCGAGAAACGCTGACGGTTTTGAAATCCGACAAACCTGACCTGCCTGTCCATACTGAGAGGCGACATGGAGTCGGACAAGGGGAAGGCGACTGGTGATCCCTCCTCCTCCTCCTCTGGCGTCCTGAGCCCACGCTCGCAGGCCATTGAGGACCTGCGGAGCCAGCAGGTTGAGATGCGTCGCCTCCAGCGGGAGCAGACTGAGGCCATTCGCACGCTGACTGAGCTCCTGCGTAGCCTGTCCTCAACTCCACGGCAGGGTTCCGAGGGAGCTACCGGCGTCGCGTCCTCTGCACAGCAGTCGGCTCAGGGCCCTGGTACAGGTGCTCGGCCTGACCCACCACCTTCAGACCTCCTGGATGATGAGCCATTCATGCCAGGCATGACAGACGACTCCCCGGATCATGACATCCGGGTCCTTCAGGAGCGCCTCCGTCAGCTGCAGACGGGCACCAGATCTCCGGTGGTGCCTACGATGCGACCGTCACCTGATTATCCCGGTGACTATCCCCTTCCAGGTTTCTTCCCTGTCTCTCGCCCTCCTCAGCCTGCGACTGCTCTTCCCACGGAGCGGCAGCCAAAGGACTTTGAGGCACCACCCCCACAGTACATCATCGAGGATGGGTTTGACTGCTGGGAGATCCTGTTTCAGGTGTGGGCCACCTCCGAGGGCGTTTGGCCGTACTACCACAGCCCATACCAGACTACAGACCCAGCACAGGTGTCGACAGCTGCTCGGGCCATGCGAGGACTTCTCTACGCTATGCCACGTGAGACTGTCGTCGACTTCCGCCCCTTCCTTGGCGAGGCTGGCACAGGCACCGGAGCTGATCCTCGTGGAGGCTGGGATCTGGCGCTGTCCCTACTGGCCGCAGANTTACACGCGCCTGGGTACCTCAGGGGGCACACAGCTGTGGGCACTCCGGGCGATCATGCTCGGAGTTCGCCTGGAGTACACCGACATCTTCGACCGGTACAGCGACGCCGTTCTCGAGCCCTTCTCGGCCTCCATGCAGCTGCTCCCTTGGGCGCATCAGCTTTTCCTCCAGGTGACGTCGACCCGCGAGGCTGCAGTAGCACATTAGGAGACGTCCCTCGCTGCAGCAGTCCTCGCCTGACCACCATCTTCCATCCTGCAGTCACCCTCATCCACCTCCACCATGACCTCATCTTCCTCTTCCTCCTCGATCCCGTCTACACCCACGCAGACGCAGGGCGTCGCAGCAGCCGCCCAGGGGAAGAAGAAGAACAGGAAGCGCGGATCGGGCCAGCAGCAGCCGTCATCCAGTGGTAGCAGTGGGCGTTCCGTCCACTGCTACAACTGTGGAGGTGCCCATCGCTACACCGAGTGCCAGCAGCCGCTTGACTGGGGGCGCATCACCCGTGGACTTCAGGCGGCCCATGTTGCTTGTACCGCGCCCGGGACGTCGTCCGCACATTCCTCGGGACGCGCGGCGACTACGACTGCAGCTGTTCCTGCGTCCTCGCCAGCGAGCAGCAGTGATCCAGACCCACGTGACCGCACCATCGCCGAGCTACGTCATCTTCTGGCGCTTCGCTTACAGGGAGGT
>SZWC01023818.1:18946-29441 GCA_023375785.1 Penium margaritaceum
GAGTGGGTCACAGACTGCTTGTTCGTCCGCCTTCGTGACTCGTGATGATACGTGTGGGGGAGCACAGTCCGCATGTGATGAGGATGGGCCTGACTGCACAGACTGGATCCATGAGTCTCACCTTCGTGATGTACGTCGTTCCGTCCCACTGACGGCTCAGCGTCCCTCTGATGCCGAGTGTTCCATTGCTCGTTGTACAGTGACGTCCACCGGTCGTGACCCCAGTGGCACTTGGATCATCGATTCCGGTGCCACTCACCACATGACGTGTCGTCGCAGTGACTTTGTGGTTCTTGGTCCCGTCACGACTGTTCGTTCTGTTCGCACCGGCTCTGGTCAGTCCTTGCCCGTCCACGGTGTTGGGGTTGTGTGTTTCGATGGTCCGTCTGGCCCCTTGTATCTCTCTGACGTGCTATTTGTACCTGATCTTGAGCTCAGCCTGCTGTCGGTACGTGCCTGCACTCGGATGGGTCTCTCTGTTGAGCACACTGCTGATTCGGCGACTGTGACTGCTTCTGACACTCGTAGCATTGTTCTGCGTGCTTCAGTCGTTGATGACCTGTACCGCATTGCTCGGCCGTCCTCCCCTCGCTCCCCTATGTCCTCTGGTCGCGTTTTTGTCACTGGTGTTCTATCCCCAGACCGCCAGAGGTTGCTTCACCGCCGTCTGTGTCACGTGGGCTCCGACACTGTGTCGAAGCTCATCTGGACACAGCCCGCTCTTGGTCTTGACGTGGCTTCTTTCGAGAAGCCACCCAAGACCGACTGCCTTTTTTGCGCTCAGGGTAAGATGCACCGGTGCACTTACCCTGATTCGCGGTCACGAGCACTGCGGCCCCTCGAGTTGGTCCACTCGGACCTGCTTGGTCCTCTCCCGGTTGAGTCCGTGTCCGAGAGGGGCCGATATGTTCTGACACTGACTGATGAATTCACCCGGATGCGGTGGGTCTACAGTCTGCGTCAGAAGAGCGACGCCGCCCTTGCGGTTNGCCTTCTTTGCTGAGCACGGCATTTTTCACCAGGTCTCCGCTCCTGCCACCCCACAGCAGAACGGTGTCTCTGAGCGCTGGAACCGCACCATGGAGGATGCGGTCCGCGCCATGCGCTCTGAGTGCGGTCTCCCGGAGTCCTTCGCCTTCGAGGGTTTCTCCTACATGACCTGGGTCTGGAACCGCCTCCCGTATCGTCCGCTTCCGGACCATATTACACCGTACGAGCTTTGGTTTGGCCACCGTGCTGATCTTCGCCTCGCTCGCGTCTGGGGTTCCCTGGCCTCCGTGTGGTACACCGAGGACCAGCAGGGGTCCAAGGTCTCCCCTCGGGGTCGCTTGTGTGCCTTCATCGGCATCTCCCCGCGGTCGAAGGCCTGGCGCTTCTGGGACCCCACTCGCCGTCGTGTCATAGAGTCTCGGGACGCGCTGTTTTTTGAGTCACTCACCTACCGTGATCTGACTTCCATCACAGCCCTCTTTGCCGCCCACGTCCCTTCCTGTGAGGATTCTCGGCGGATGGGGGAGATTTCTCCGCCGTCGACCACTAGTCGCCAGGCTGATGGGTCCGCTCGAGCCCCCTCTCGGTCTCCAGCACTTGACGACCCGGCTATTATTGCCGTTGGTCCAGAGATATCGCCTGTGCTGCCCACTCCACACCCTACAGGCACCACGGTCCTCACGCCTCCTCCTACATCACCACCTGTCCCTGCTAGCACCCCTGCTCAGGCGTCTGACCCAGTCCAGCCCACACCTGTCCCTGCTTCGACTGACACTCTTTCAGTGTCCGGGCCGGCCTTACCTGCTGACACCCCCAGCTCTGGGTCCCCCACACACGCGTCTCCTCGCACGGCATCCCCGGCTGCCTCGTCTCAGTCCTCACCTGCTACGGTTGTCCCTGACGCTGTGGACGTGCCCGTCTCTGCGCCTGCTGCGCGTCCCTTGACCTCCGGTTACTCTCGTGAGCCCGGTGGTCGCCTTCGACCACTAGATTCCNGCCCACGTCACACCCTACAGGCACCACGGCCCTCACGCCTCCTCCTGCATCACCACCTGTCTCTGCTAGCACCCCTGCTCAGGCGTCTGACCCAGTCCAGCCCACGCCTATCCCTGCTTCGACTGACACTCTTTCAGTGTCCGGGCCGGTCTTACCCGCTAGCACCCCCAGCTCTGGGTCCCCCACACACGCGTCTCCTCGCACGGCATTCCCGGCTGCCTCGTCTCAGTCCTCACCTGTTGCGGTTGTCCCTGACCCTGTGGACGTGCCCGTCTCTGCGCCTGGTGCGCGTCCCTTGACCTCCGGTTACTCTCGTGAGCCCGGTGGTCGCCTTCGACCACTAGATTCCGGAGCTCAGCGGGTGTCGGGTCCCGGACCCAGGGGCCCCACTCGCAGCATCGCGAGCGGTGATCCAGGCACAAAGGCCCTAGGCCTGAGTGCCCGCACTGAGCTTACAGAGGTACACCCAGCGTGCCCCATCGGGCATGATCTGGTCACTCGCGAGTTCTATATCGCCTGTGACGCAGCAGCTGACCTCGTGGCTGTCAGGCCTGACACTGTGGCGTCTGCACTTCCCACGCAGAGTTCCCCCTCTCTGGCCCCTGATCCGGGCACATTGAGGGAGGCTCTCTCATCTCAGGATTCTGATGCCTGGCGAGCTGCCTGCGAGGATGAGCTTCACGCTATCCGAGAGCACGGAGTGTATGAGCTGGTCGATCTTCCCCCCGGGAGGAAGGCGATTCAGGTCAAGTGGGTCTTTCGCAAGAAAGTGAAGCCTGATGGCTCACTGGAACGCTACAAGGCCCGCTTGGTCGTCAAGGGGTTCTCTCAGATTGAGGGAGTTGACTACACTGACACCTTTGCCCCTGTCGGCCGCATGACCTCAGCTCGAGCTCTGTTCGGTGTAGTGGCTCAGCATGACTGGGAACTACACCAGATGGATGTGAACAACGCGTTCCTCCATGGCTCTCTGGATGAGGAGATCTACGTGGCTCAGCCACCAGGCTTTGAGGACGGTGACAAGGTCTGGCGCTTGCGCAAGTCCTTGTACGGCCTCAAGCAGTCTCCACGGTGTTGGAACCGGGAGATCACAGGCACCTTGACTCGTGCAGGATACGTACAGAGCGAGGCTGACCCCTCGCTGTTCATCCTGCCGACACCCGAGCGTCTCACNAAGGCCCGCTTGGTCGTCAAGGGGTTCTCTCAGATTGAGGGAGTTGACTACACTGACACCTTTGCCCCTGTCGGCCGCATGACCTCAGCTCGAGCTCTGTTCGGTGTAGTGGCTCAGCATGACTGGGAACTACACCAGATGGATGTGAACAACGCGTTCCTCCATGGCTCTCTGGATGAGGAGATCTACGTGGCTCAGCCACCAGGCTTTGAGGACGGTGACAAGGTCTGGCGCTTGCGCAAGTCCTTGTACGGCCTCAAGCAGTCTCCACGGTGTTGGAACAGGGAGATCACAGGCACCTTGACTCGTGCAGGATACGTACAGAGCGAGGCTGACCCCTCGCTGTTCATCCTGCCGACACCCGAGCGTCTCACCGCCATCCTGGTCTATGTTGATGACCTTCTGATTGCGTCTCCGTCCCTTGAGGTCGTGAAGGAGGCCAAGGCTGTCCTGATGACCGCCTACAGGATGAAGGACCTCGGTCCTGCATCGGTGTTTCTCGGTATGGAGATTGTACGTGATCGCAGACATCGGACACTGCTCCTGCATCAGGCCCGATATGCACGAGTCGTGGGGGAGCGCTTCAGCGATCTCCTTGGTGCAGTGCCCACTGCTTCCACACCCATCACACTTGATGGGCAGGATGCCCTGAAGGTGGATGACCCTACACAGCTGGGGGAGACAGTGGACGTGACCTTGTACCTCCGTCTGATCGGATCTCTGATGTACCTGGCCACGACCACGCGTCCCGACATCGCGTTCGCCGTCAACCTCCTCGCTCAGTTCTCGCAGGCTCCACGTGCGAGAGCTCTTCACGCGGTTGTGCATGTGGTACGGTACGTGGTTTCCACGCCGTATCTCGGACTCCGCTTTCGTCGGCAGTGTTCGGTGGTCCTTGACGGCTACACTGACAGCGACTGGGCTTGGAGTCCCGACGGGCGCAGTCGCACTGGCTACGTGTTCCTGCTCGATGGTACCGCTTTGTCTTGGCGAAGCGGGAAGCAGGGTTGCATCGCACCTAGCTCGTCGGAGGCAGAGTATGTGGCTTTGGGGGCAGGGGCTGCTGAGGCATTTTGGCTACAGCGCTTGTTTCTTGAGCTTGGGCAGTCAGTACCCGCCATTGTGCTGCGTTGCGACAACCAGAGTGCTCTCGCCATTGCGGAGAACTCTGGTGTTTTTCATCCTCGCACAAAGCACATTGCGGTTGAGCATCACTTCGTTCGTGATCTGGTGGAGCGACGCGTGATCTCCATCATATGGGTTGGCACTGACTTGCAGCGAGCTGATTTCTTGACGAAGGCACTTGCACGCGGAAAGTTCCTGGTGGCCATTCGTTCTGTTGGGCTTCGCCCCGTGCGTGACAGTGGTTGAGTGTGGGATGTACGTTGCCGTCTCATCTGTCTGTGTCACTCACTATATTGTTGTACCAGTGCTGCACGCGTATGGACATGCGTACCATCGGGTCATGGGGGAGTGTTGTGCTTTGTGCCGTTCCTGTATAGTTTACTGTGACCACTCGGCCGTGTCCATACTCGTGCAGATCCCTGAGGCAGGCGGCCCTGGTGACACCGGCGCGACGACAGGCGGCGGACTACCCGTCTGGNCCCGTCTGGAGCTGACCGACCACTGTTCCAGAGCCCCAGATGTCACCGGGACTCTTTGCTGTGCCTTCTACGTCTTGCAGGCGCCTTTCGGCGGACTGGGCATGAGGCCCATTTGCATATTTTTGCATTATATACTCGCTGTCAGTCGATGGTTGCATGCATGTGACCAGTCGTTGCGTGCGTCTTTTGATTCTGCACGTCTGGGTTCAGACAGCATAGGATTCAGACATGTGTGCGCAGAGTTACGGCCAAAACAGTGGTTTTGGGCCGGTTTTAGGACAGCTCTTGGACTGCCGCGTGCGACACCCGCCGTGCGCCGCGGCAGGTATTTATGCCCTGGACCTGTCAGTTGTCATTTCTCTCTATATTTACTAAGCTATTGAAGCTTATGAGACTTTGCGCGTCTCCCTAGCCTGATCCTTGCTGTTTCTTGCACCTGCCTGCTTGCTAGTGCGTTAGCTGACTGGACAGTGTCGCCACGTCAGCAGCAGCAAGGCTAGGAAGCTTCCTAGCAGTTTCTCACCTGTACGGTTTGAGGTCGACGTGATGATAGCAATGCACAACTCTCAGTCTGATACTAGCTTGAATCGTTCCGTCGCAAAACTTGACGCAATGATTTTAATTGACGTCCCACGATCAAATGGATTACATGTTGGGCTTTGCACATCAAGATACTCTTGGGCGTCACACGTGGCAGAATACCTCGTTAGGTCATATTTCTACTCGCGAGAGTTTGAGATGAGAGAAGACGAGATCGATCTCGTCTCAAAATTTTGAGACAAGATCGGTTATGGGGCCAAATTCGTGTTGCCCGAATTTTGGGGCAACACAATTTTTGTGTTGCTCCAAATCTCGGTGTCGTTTTGAAGTATGCCGAGACAATCGTGATCCCATCTCCAAGTTTGAGATTAATTCGAGATTTCAAGATTCTCAAAATTTGAAGACATGGTCAATCTTGAACCCCGGCCTTTAATTTGACTCACGAAACTTGCAAACACATTACCTGTTGTAAGATATTATTCGCATACATGAGCGTAACCTACCAAAGTAACTTCCTCGTCAATCCTTGATGGATGTTTGATGTTTATTACATAGGCCTTGTTGGTAGCCATGCATGTGCTGTTGTTGGGGTTGCAGGTGGCCATGACTAGTGGTTCAATATCAGAATTTTTCGGAGATGAATAGAAGGCACTGAAAAAAGAATCCAACGTCCAATCGGTTTGATTCAATCCAAATTTATCCAAGCAAACTACATTAAAAAGGCCAAAGCAAACCCTAGCCGATTGGGTAACATTTGATTCTGAAACTATATTGGAGGGGCTCGTAATGGATCATATTTTCCATTCAATCTGATTAGAATCGTCGGCAAACTCAAAGTCTTACGTGCGCACAACTCATTAGCATTGAGTAAGGAGCGGATCGGCCATAATGAAATACATATTTTGAAGGATGTGAATTTATGAAAAAAGATTAAAATTATATTCATCCCTTGTAGATCCTCCCTTGACTGGCACATTCCTCTCATAGCACTATGGCACCGACGCTAATTACAGGTGGAAATCACTTGAATCAGTCACGAGGGTTTGAGAGAGAATTAATTTATATTTAAATTAAGGATTTTTTACGTAATATTAAATCCCCGACGAGTTATGAAGGTTTTAATTTTGACCTGAATAGGGAAATGAGCAGGCATTGTTGTTCTTTTGGGTGGGGGGGGGGGGGGGGGGGGTAAGAACGGAGTCTTTTCACCTTCCAATAAAAGAAGCCGGCGGGCAGTTCACCTCCTTCTGACGATTGACCAACTCAGGTGGAGGACGGATTTGCGCGCGTATGCTACACGCTGATGATGTCATCCGTCCATGCATCTCGCCAGCGATGAAGCAGAATGACGTCATTGGCGAGAGATGGCCACGAAACCGCCCTCCGACCACGCCCGTCCATTCGTTTCGCGACACCGCCGCCGCCCGTGCTTCTGCCGCTGCCGCTGTCTCTGTCGCCACGAGCGCGGTTAGCAGTAACTCGCCCCACGGTCGCACCGACGCTGACACTTGAAGTACGTTCCGCCCGCCACCATTTCCCTTCATTCCAAACCGCCGACGCCAGCTTTTAACGCTGCTGACACTGTCCCTGCGTCGGCTTACGCTTGAGAAGGCAAACGCTAATGGAAATGGGAATGGGAATGGGGATGGGGATGGGGATGGGGATGCAAGTGGGAGCAAGAGCTCCGGCTGCAACGCCAAAGGCTGCTGCTACGCCCGACCCCAACTCCCCGGGCTGTCATTGCCATCGGCGTCCGCATCCGTTGCCTCTCCCTGCCTTGAACATTCGTGGCTTCGCCCGCCGCACACGCCTCAGCGGCGCGCAACGTGGCCCGTCAAGATGCTCGCAACGCGAGCAACCCATGCAACGTGGCACTCACACAGCGTTCGCTGCTGCAGACGGCCCGGCAGCGGCAGCGGGCTGGGCGACGGCAGGGCCTGGCGGTCGGTTATGCTGGAATGCGAGATTGCGGCCCAAGGCTGGCGGTGGCGGAGAAGGTGGTGTGGCAGACGCCGACGGTGCAGATGTGGACGCGACGGCGTGGATGCTGGAAGCCTCGCCCGCAGAGCTGCTGGGGCTTGCGGACGGAGCCGACGAGGATGACATCAAGACCGCGTTCCGATCCAAAGTTAGTCCGCCTGTCTGTCCGCCTGCCTGTCCGCCCTCCGCATGTCTGGCTGCCTCTCTGTTCTCCTGTCTGTCCGCCTGCCTGTCCGCCTCCGCATGTCTGGCTGCCTGTCTGTTCTCCTGTCTGTCCGCCTGCCTGTCTGCCCTAGACGTCCGTACTGCAGAGCACCAAAGCAAAGTAGCATTGCCACGTCAGCCTAAGAGCAAGCAATGGCGGTGTCGATGCTTACAGCATGCAATGACAGTGTGGATGCTTACAGCATGCAATGACAGTGTGGATGCTTACAGCAAACAATGACAGTGTGGATGCTTACAGCAAGCAATGACAGTGTGGATGCTTACAGCAAGCAATGACAGTGTGGATGCTTACAGCATGCAATGACAGTGTGGATGCTTACAGCAAGCAATGGCAGTGTGGATGCTTACAGCAAACAATGACAGTGTGGATGCTTACAGCAAGCAATGACAGTGTGGATGCTTACAGCAAGCAATGACAGTGTGGATGCTTACAGCAAGCAATGGCAGTGTGGATGCTTACAGCAAGCAATGGCAGTGTGGATGCTTACAGCAAGCAATGGCTGTGTGGATGCTTACAGCATGCAATGACAGTGTGGATGCTTACAGCAAGCAATGACAGTGTGGATGCTTACAGCAAGCAATGACAGTGTGGATGCTTACAGCAAGCAATGGCAGTGTGGATGCTTACAGCATGCAATGACAGTGTGGATGCTTACAGCAAGCAATGACAGTGTGGATGCTTACAGCAAGCAATGACAGTGTGGATGCTTACAGCAAGCAATGACAGTGTGGATGCTTACAGCATGCAATGACAGTGTGGATGCTTACAGCAAGCAATGGCAGTGTGGATGCTTACAGCATGCAATGACAGTGTGGATGCTTACAGCAAGCAATGACAGTGTGGATGCTTACAGCAAGCAATGACAGTGTGGATGCTTACAGCAAGCAATGACAGTGTGGATGCTTACAGCAAGCAATGACAGTGTGGATGCTTACAGCATGCAATGACAGTGTGGATGCTTACAGCATGCAATGACAGTGTGGATGCTTACAGCAAGCAATGACAGTGTGGATGCTTACAGCAAGCAATGACAGTGTGGATGCTTAGAGCAAGCAATGACAGTGTGGATGCTTACAGCAAGCAATGGCAGTGTGGATGCTTACAGCAAGCAATGGCAGTGTGGATGCTTACAGCAAGCAATGGCTGTGTGGATGCTTACAGCATGCAATGACAGTGTGGATGCTTACAGCATGCAATGGCAGTGTGGATGCTTACAGCATGCAATGACAGTGTGGATGCTTACAGCATGCAATGACAGTGTGGATGCTTACAGCAAGCAATGACAGTGTGGATGCTTACAGCAAGCAATGACAGTGTGGATGCTTACAGCAAGCAATGACAGTGTGGATGCTTACAGCAAGCAATGACAGTGTGGATGCTTACAGCAATCAATGACAGTGTGGATGCTTACAGCAAGCAATGACAGTGTGGATGCTTACAGCAAACAATGACAGTGTGGATGCTTACAGCATGCAATGGCAGTGTGGATGCTTACAGCATGCAATGGCAGTGTGGATGCTTACAGCATGCAATGACAGTGTGGATGCTTACAGCAAGCAATGACAGTGTGGATGCTTACAGCAAGCAATGACAGTGTGGATGCTTACAGCATGCAATGACAGTGTGGATGCTTACAGCAAGCAATGACAGTGTGGATGCTTACAGCAAGCAATGACGTCATGGATGCTTACAGCAAGCAATGACAGTGTGGATGCTTACAGCATGCAATGACAGTGTGGATGCTTACAGCATGCAATGACAGTGTGGATGCTTACAGCAAACAATGATAGTGTGGATGCTTAGAGCAAGCAATGACAGTGTGGATGCTTACAGCATGCAATGACAGTGTGGATGCTTACAGCAAGCAATGACAATGTGGATGCTTACAGCAAGCAATGACAATGTGGATGCTCACAGCAAGCAATGACAGTGTGGATGCTTACAGCATGCAATGACAGTGTGGATGCTTACAGCATGCAATGACAGTGTGGATGCTTAGAGCAAGCAATGACAGTGTGGATGCTTACAGCATGCAATGACAGTGTGGATGCTTACAGCAAGCAATGACAATGTGGATGCTTACAGCAAGCAATGACAATGTGGATGCTCACAGCAAGCAATGACAGTGTGGATGCTTACAGCATGCAATGACAGTGTGGATGCTTACAGCATGCAATGACAGTGTGGATGCTTACAGCAAACAATGACAGTGTGGATGCTTACAGCATGCAATGACAGTGTGGATGCTTACAGCATGCAATGACAGTGTGGATGCTTACAGCAAACAATGACAGTGTGGATGCTTACAGCAAACAATGACAGTGTGGATGCTTACAGCATGCAATGACAGTGTGGATGCTTACAGCAAGCAATGACAGTGTGGATGCTTACAGCATGCAATGACAGTGTGGATGCTTACAGCATGCAATGACAGTGTGGATGCTTACAGCAAGCAATGACAGTGTGGATGCTTGCAGCAAGCAATGACAGTGTGGATGCTTCCAGCAAGCAATGACAGTGTGGATGCTTACAGCAAGCAATGACAGTGTGGATGCTTACAGCAAGCAATGACAGTGTGGATGCTTACAGCAAGCAATGACAGTGTGGATGCTTACAGCATGCAATGACAGTGTGGATGCTTACAGCATGCAATGGCAGTGTGGATGCTTACAGCAAGCAATGGCAGTGTGGATGCTTACAGCATGCAATGATGCCGTGGATGTTCGCCGCCGCCGCTCCATCGGCAGAGGTTGTGGATCTGACCAATGGCACACACATCATGACATCACTTTTTTCTGCGTTTGCAAAATGCCCAAGTTTGAGATATCCGCTCAGTAGACTTGACAAAATGGTGCCCACAATGTCAAGTCGGCATCTCGAACAATATTTCCATAGCCAAATCGGAACTTTGATGCCAAGTCAGTGTTCCCATTCAACAGCTGCCTCCTCCTCCTCCTCCTCCTCCTCCTCCTCCTCCTCCTCCTC
>SZWC01023819.1:4011-16521 GCA_023375785.1 Penium margaritaceum
GATATAGATATAGATATTGATATAGATATAGATATAGATATAGATATATACATAGATATAGATATAGATATAGATATAAATATAGATATAGATATAGGTATGTATATGGATGTAGATTTAGATATTAGTGTTTACATAGGAAGATTTATATGTAGATGTAGATTTAAATATAGATTTTAAATTTATAATCAGTTTGGATGTAAAAGTTTGATGACATAGAAAGTTTGTAATAGATCTAGTATTGGGTATAAAAAAACGAAATCTAGATGATGCATATCTGCAGATGATATAAATATTTAAATTTGACCTCTTATTTCTTTTGTTTCATTAGTTCATGTGTTGATATTAAAATTTAATTTATTTATATTAATTTATGGAAGTAAAGTTTCATTGATGTGTCATTACATAGAATTTTATATATGATGGTTTCATGAGAAATAATCGATGTAAATATTTACCATGATTATTAAAGATTTTCATTTGAATGATTTTTTTATTGAATGAAAAAATAATTATTATTTCAAATATTCAACATGGAGAATAGTAGTAACAATAATATTTCTTTAAAATATCAATTTACTTGTATATTAAACGTTAATATTTCTGAAACATTAGATTTTTGCATGAAAGTTATTTGTTTAAGTATTTCGTAAATTATTATTAGATTTTATTCATTAAACTTCCTCAATTCTATGTTTGTCCCTCGTAGCAACACACCTTTTATGTCTAGCTCATGATTTAAAATATTGTTTTGTCATTTTCGAAAGTGATAGATTATATGAGAGCTTCTTTCCCACTATTTGCATATGTTTTTTCATGTAAACGTATATTAGAATACGTTGTTTCGATGAAATCTATATTTTATGCAATGAATTTTGTTTCTATTCCTTGAATTGTTCATGGTTAATTTGATGGTTGTAATAATTTTTATACCAAGTCAACTGTTCTTGGTTTGATCTTGATGAGCATTCTTTGTCGTCAATGTTGTTGTTTAGAAGTCTATTTATATTTTCTTGTAAATTTGTTTTATCATTTATTGTTTCAAAATTTGACGCACTTCACTGCAAGAACTATGTTTTTCCGTGCTGGAGGAAGGGAGGAAGCCTTTTGCCATCCCTCGCGCCATTTCCTCTGCTTGCTGCCTGAAGTACTGGCCAAGATGTGCTCAGGCGACCGAATCCATCTTGAAATTTTGTCACGGAAAAAACGAAAACAAAACAATCGAGACCTCAACAGCAGATTCCAACAGAGCAATGGCGGAAGATGGTGCGCAGCTTCCAATTTTGCTGGAAATCGTTGTTGGCGTCGATTTCCAGCGTGTACCTGCCTTGCCCCCAATGTTGGGTTCATGTGTCCGTTGGCGCGAAGATGCGGTGGACACATGATTATATTTCGCGCTCTGCGGGCCCCGGATAGTGTTAGGCCGCAGGTGGGAATGGGTGAGTGACATTTCACCCACTTCATCAATCCACTCAACTCTTGGACACACTGTGTCCTCTGTCCGATGACGCAAGACAAGGCAGAAGGAATCGTCGCGGACGTGACTGGGTGAGCGAAACGGTTTCACCCGTATTCACTCATAATCACCCATTCCCACCTGCGGCCTTAGAGTGTGTTTCCATGGATCACGTGATCGGCCACACCTCGTTTTCGTTAAAAGTGCGTGATCGACCGTAAGTGAGAGCGCGGAAAAAAGGCTCACAAAAAATCAGGCGCAACCGCTTTAAACGAGTTAGGCAGCCGGAACTGGCGTGCACGCACCATTCGCACTCCAGTCCGGTCGATCACGATGTGTGGAAACACAGCCGTGATCGACCGGTTGTTGACCACCAGCCCCTGGCCGACGGACCGACGTCTATGATGCATCCGCAGAAGGATGCATGAGGAGTGGAAAAAAAGAATTTCCATGATTGGACGCGAGGACATGACGTCCAATCATCGTGCAGGCACCAGAGGAGGGTGCATCCGCAGAAGGATGCATGAGGAGTGGAAAAAAAAGATTTTCCGCATTTCCCGTGTCTGCACGCCAACTCAATCACGGGCGATCAAGCTCCGAGCTTGATGGGGCGTGATCGACTCGACGCACCTGGAGTCACTCCACGCGGTAAATGCGAGGACCCCGTCTGAATCTCCCGCTATTCGTGCAGATAACACCTGTATTTTTCGTTTACTTGCGACGTTCGTTTTCTCTCGCCCGGCGAAAACAATTTGCAACGGTCAAGGCATCGCACAAGACCAGGCGATCAAGCATCCGATCATCGTGGGAACATGATCGTGTACACGCGATGAGTTCGTGGCCTTCCGATAAATTAAAACAATTTTTCAGCAAAGGTTTTAAGTCACCAGGGCCCGATCACGTGATCCATGGAAACACAGCCTTAGGCGCTGCACACGAACCCAACATAGCGCTTTTCTTCCGCTCCCCCACCCAACCGTAGCCAGCCTTCGCATTTACCGAACTCCACGCGCGTGTGGTAAGTGCTACAGTTTGCTCTCGCTCGGCGCTGTACGTAAGGTTGCCTGCCAGTGTGGAAAAGTGGCGTAAGGTGCGAAGTCTTACCGTACCAAGCATTGCAAACGTTTTAAAATATTTACTATTTCGAAATTTCAACACCAAGCGCGGACAGTGTCTTTCACCCACGTTCGGAGACTCCACACAAATCCATCGACAATGCGGGTGGGTAAGGGAAAACATTTGGGTGGACACAAATATTCTCCGAATTGCGCCGAGACCCAGCCACGGCATCGGGCAAGCTGGCGGGCGGGAGGGAAATCGGATCGGCAGACAAACGGTTGGGCAAGCTGACCGGTTGGCAAATGGACGGGAGAGTGGCCAAGCAGGCGCGCCGGTTGGAAAGTGGGCAGGCGGTTTGGCAACGCAGGCAGTTTTTTTTTTTGTCCCTTGGTCGTAACCGTTGGGAACGGGGGGTTCTCCTAGACACCAAAACAAGCCCGGGGATTGAACCCGGCCCCCCAAAAGTTATGAAAGACAATAAATGAAAGGGTGTTTCCACCAGCGGTGGAATTTGTGAGTGAGTTGGATAAGTGTGGTGGCCCTGGCTTTCCGTGCGCTGCACAAGAAAGGGGCATTTTTGACGGCAGTGTGTAGAGCCTGGATACTTCGTTTTTTCCGTCGTCCTGATGGAAGGGAGTGA
This sequence comes from Penium margaritaceum, assembly GCA_023375785.1. Taxonomy (NCBI): domain Eukaryota; kingdom Viridiplantae; phylum Streptophyta; class Zygnematophyceae; order Desmidiales; family Peniaceae; genus Penium; species Penium margaritaceum. The sequence goes on from SZWC01023819.1 coordinate 7,167, forward strand.
GTTCGAAGTGCCGCATGTTGTAGGTGTTCTTGTATAACGTGGGGTATGGTGGCATCGAGTGTAGGTGTGGGGTTACCTTTGGGTTGTGCCCAACGTTCTTGCCAAATGCGATGGAGAATCGTCGCACGGGCGATATCCCATAGCAATCGTTCTTCTGTGACAGTGGTCGGGCCGAAGAGGAGATTAGGTATGTGGGGAGTGCATTTGGGGAAGAAGGCGTGGAAGAGGGAGCGGAGGCGCATTGTGATTGGCTGGATGCTTGGACACTGGATGAAGCAATGCTCGATTGTTTCAGGCATACTGCACCGTGGGCAAAGGGGGGTCGACGGTGGGGGGAGAAAACGGTAGCAGTTATTGACTTGGATGGAGCGGTAAAGGATGCGGAGCATGACGTCCTGTGTTCGAAGTCGGAGAGGGGGGTTTATAATGTTGCTGTGGATCTGGGTCCAGTGAAATTGGATGTGGGGATAGTTCTCTTCCCATTTTGGTTTGTGTGTTGCGGTGGTTTGTCCGTGCGTAAGAATGTGTTGTAAAGAGCGTGAAGGGTTGCATCGCTTTTTCCAAGTCGATAACTTGGGATGTTTTGTTGCTGAGGTGCACCGAGGAAGATTCCTTTGCGGACATCCTGTTGTGATGTTGTCAGTCATACACAGTTGTACAGTTGGTTGTGACCACTCGGCTGTGTCCATGCTCGTGCAGATCCTTGAGGCGGACCCAGCTAGAGACGGAGTTCCCTGAGGTGGTGCTCCACCCGCTGGAGGCAGCCTGGCAGCCTACCCAGTGTACCAAAGGGCTCCCACAGCCCACAGACTACGTTTGGAGGTCTTCAAGATTTTCTCGGTGGACAGCCCTGCCAGGCTGATTTACATGTTTGTTTTCTTACACTCTCCGGCTGTTGCCGGACGTAGGCGTGTGACCAGTCGTTGTGTCTGTCTTTTTGTCGTGCATCCGTAGGATCAGACGGCGCTCCATTTGGACGCCTGTGCGCAGAGTTATGGCTAAAACAGTGGTTTTGGGCCGGTTCAGGTTTGACAGGCACCGCCGCGTGCGCCACCCGCCGTGAGCCGCGGCGGCTATTTATGCTGTGGACCTGTCATTTGTTANGAGACGGAGTTCCCTGAGGTGGTGCTCCACCCGCTGGAGGCAGCCTGGCAGCCTACCCAGTGTACCAGAGGGCTCCCACAGCCCACAGACTACGTTTGGAGGTCTTCAGGATTTTCTCGGTGGACAGCCCTGCCAGGCTGATTTACATGTTTGTTTTCTTACACTCTCCGGCTGTTGCCGGACGTAGGCGTGTGACCAGTCGTTGTGTCTGTCTTTTTGTCGTGCATCCGTAGGATCAGACGGCGCTCCATTTGGACGCCTGTGCGCAGAGTTATGGCTAAAACAGTGGTTTTGGGCCGGTTCAGGTTTGACAGGCACCGCCGCGTGCGCCACCCGCCGTGAGCCGCGGCGGCTATTCATGCTGTGGACCTGTCATTTGTTAACTCTCTCTGCACATTCACAAAACTGCAGCTTCTGAAACTTGCCTTGTCTCTCTTAGCCTGACCCTTGCTGTTCTCGCACCCGCTTGCATGCTAGTGCGTTAAGCTGAAAGGTCTGTGTCGCCACGTCAGCAACAGCATTGCTAGGAAACTGCAGTGAAGCTTCTCATGGTATCAGAGCAGCAAGCCAGAGCTCACACAGCTGCGCAGTAGAGACGCAGCGTTTGCAGCAGCAGTGAGCGACAGCAGTAGCAGCCCTGAGTGGCAGCAGCAGCACAGCCCACTGCAGCAGCAATAGGTCCTGTGAAGGAGGGCCACCACCACGCAGCACTGGACGCGGCCACGACAGCCGCAGCAGCCAACACAGCCGTGGAAGCAGCAGTGGCGGCGGCAAAAGGGAGTAGCTGCGGCAGCAGCAGCCGCGGTCGTGGCAGCTGCGGCAGCAGTAGCTCCGGCAGTGGCAGCTGCCGCAGCAACAGCCGCGGCCTTGGCGGCAGCTGCAACAGCCAGCAGCGGTAGCAGCAGCCGCGGCAGTAGCCAGCAGCCGCGCCAGCGGCCAGCAGCCGCGGCGCAGCCAGCAGCGGCTTCGGCAGCACTAGCAGCAGCCGCGGCTGATGTAGCGACAGCTTAGCAGCGGAGCGCAGCAGCAGCTGTTGCGCAGCAGCAGCGCAGCGCAGCGGCGGCAGCGCAGCAGCGCAGCAGCACCAGCACAGCGCAGCAACGGCAGTGCGGCAGCAGCACAACACTGCCGCGGCTGCGCGGCAAGCGCAACAGCAACGCAGCAGTAGCGGCAGTGCAGTAGTGTAGCAGCAGCGGAGCAGCGGCAGCGCGGCAGCGCAGCAGTACAGCAGCAGCACAGCAGCAGCGGTAGCGCAGCACCAGCAGGTCAGCGCAACAGCGGTAGTGCAGCAGCAGCGCAACACTGCCGCGGCTGCGCAGTAGCAACAGCAGCGCAGCGGAAGCTGTGCAGCGCAGCAGCCGCAGCACCGCAGCAGAGCAGTAGCAGCACAGCGCAGCAGCATCAGCAGTGGTAGCGACGACGCCCGCAGCCCACTGCTGACGTCAGCAGACCCCTGCTGACGTCGGCAGTGAGCATGCTGACGTCATCAGAGACTTAGTGAATTTTTTTGACAAAAAGTCAATTTTTGCCAGCATTTCAACTCCTCGAGAAACGCTGACGGTTCTGCGTTCGGACGACTTCCGCACCGCCTAAGCATGGAGCCGAGCAGCTCCAAGGGCAAGGAGCTGGAGGACACCGTCACGAGCGGGGGCCGCAGCCCACGCTCAAAGGCGATTGACTTCCTGCTGGTGGAGCAGTCGTCACTCCACCAGCGCCAGGATGAGCAGTCAGCTATGCTGTGGCAGATCCGCGATGCCTTGGTCTCTCTGTCTGGGACACCGGGACATCAGCTGAGGAGTGAGAGAGAGGCAACCCCATCGGCCCAGGAGTCTGCTGGTCCCACTGCCACCCCTGCGCAGAGACGAGAGTCCATGGTCGAGGAGTGGGATCAGGCGCCACCTCCCACTGGAGAGGACGCGCTTCGCCGGCTGATGGAGCAGATGAAGAGCCTGCGCATTGAGACACCGGCGCCCAGTCCGAGGGGGCAGCAGCAGCAGCAGCAGCAGCAGCAGCAAACCGACCCGCGTCAGGTCTCGTGTGCCACTGGAGGAGCAGCGTTGATGCCTTTCATGCCCTTCCCACGTCCGCTCCCAGCACCACCTGAGGTCCAGCTCCCCACGGAACGATGACCCAAGGACTTCGAGACTTCCCCGCCTCGCTACGACAGCAAAGCGGGGTTTGACTGTTGGGAGGTGCTGTTTCAGGTATGGGCAGACTCAGAGGGAGTCTGGCCCTACTGCCACGGCCAGTACCAGACGGCTGATCCGCTCCAGTCCCATACGGCAGCGCGTGCCATGCGTGGACTGCTGTACGCAGTTCCACAGGAGACAGTGGTCGACTTCCGCCCCTTCCTGGGCGCGCCTGGGACAGGAGCAGGCGCAGACCCGCGCCGCGGCTGGGAGCTGGCGCTGACCCTATTTGCAGCAGAGACTCACGCGACCCGGTCAGCTCGCCTTCGCGAGTTCCACTCCCTTCATCAGGGATCCTCGGAGTCAGCAGCTGATTATTGGCGTTGGGCCATGCGCCTGTACACTCGTCTGGGCACCGGAGGTGGCTCTCAGCTCTGGGCGCTGAACACCATCATGCTGGGAGTGCGCCCCGAGCTCACTGACACCTTCTCCCGCCTCGACCAGGACGTCCTCGCGTCCATGTCCGACACCCTGCAGCTGCTGCCCTGGGCGCAGCGGTACTTCATACAGGTCGCCACAGCTGACAAGGCAGCCAGCGCGCATCGGCAGGGCGCCATGGCCGCGGCAGCAGTGGGAGCGACGTCCTCTACGCCTTCCACACCGTCGTCCACCTTCACCCCCACCAGCTCCACCTCTGCCTCTCCCGCTTCCTCCACTGTTACTCCGACGGCCACTGCAGCAGCCGTGAAGGGGAAGAAGGGGAAGAAGAAGAGGGGACCATAGCAGCCTTCTGGTGGCACCGGACGGGCGGTCTGCTGCCACAACTGCGGCGGACCTCATCGCTACACCGAGTGTCAGCAGGAGGTGGACTGGGCGAGGATCACCCGCGGTCTTCAGGCAGCTCACGAGGAGCGGATCCGCACTAGAGCAGCAGCCCGTGCCGCAGCGACCTCGGGGGCAGCACCGGGGGCAGATCCTCCGCCATCCAGGGGGAGTACCACGCCGGACCCGAGGGACAAGACCATCGCGGAGCTACGTCGACTGCTGGCACTTCGCTCACAGGGAGGTGCGAGTGTGCTGTCACAGCCGAGTGGTCCACAGACTGACTGTCCATATGTGTTTGTGGCACGTGGTCGTACTTGTGGGGGGGCTGCGTCGCCTGATGAGGATGAGTCTAACAACACAGAGTGGTTGGATGAGTCGCATCGTCGTGCATTGTCCCGCTGTCCTGCCACACCTGCTGAGCGTCCAGCAGAGGCAGCGTGCTCCGTTGCTCATTGTACCGTGACCACCACAGTTTGTGAGGCGAGTGGCCACTGGATCATTCACTCAAGGGCCACTCACCACATGACCTGCGACCGTACCGCCTTTGTCGTGCTTGGTCCTGTTGGGTCTCTTCGGTCAGTGCGGACAGGTTCTGGGCAGTCACTACCTGTTCAGTGGACAGGGTTCGTACGGTTTGATGGTCCGTCTGGTCCCGTGTATCTTTCTGACGTGCTTTTTGTGCCTGATCTCCAGCTCAGCCTGCTCTCTGTCCGTGCCTACACGAGGATGGGTCTCTCTGTTCACCACTTCGTTGATGATGCCACGATCATTGCACTTGAAACTTCCACGGTTGTGTTGCGTGCCTCTGTTGTGGATGACCTGTATCGCATCGTGCGCTGTTCTGCTCCTGACTCTTCCCCTTGCTCATCTGCCCGCGTCTTTGTCATGGGGGTGTTGTCTGCAGACCACCAGCGCTTGTTACACCGGCGCCTGTGTCATGTGAGCACGGACACTGTGTCCAGGCTCATTCGTACACAGCCCGCTCTCGGTCTTGACGCGGCTTCCTTCGAGAAGCCGCCGAAGACCAACTGTCTATTCTGCACTCAGGGCAAGATGCATCGTTGCACCTACCTTGCCTCTGTCACTCGCGCGCAGCGTTCCCTGGAGCTTGTCCACTCGGACCTCCTCGGACCTCTCCCTGTCGAGTCTGTCGCTGACCGTGGTCGGTATGTTCTTACCCTCATGGATGACTTCACCCGCAAGCGGTGGGTCTACTGCCTCCGCCACAAGAGTGATGCCGCTCTAGCCGTGCGCTTGTGGCTCGTGATGGCTGAGCGTCAGTCTCGTCACTCCCTCCACACCTTCCGCTCTGACCGCGGCGGTGAGTATCTTGGTGAGCTAACCACTCACTTTGCCGAGCTTGGTATCTGTCACCAGCTCTCAGCGCCTGCTACGCCACAGGAGAACGGTGTGTCCGAGCACTGGAACCGCACCGTGGAGGACGCGGTTCGCGCTATGCGCGCTAAATACGGTCTCCCAGAGTCCTTCACCTTCGAGGGCTTTGCCTACATGACGTGGGTCTGGAACCGCCTTCCGCATGGTCCCTTGCCGGACCACGTCACGCCGTATGAGCTGTGGTTCGGTCACCGTGCGGACCTCAGGCTTGCTCGCGTCTGGGGTTCCTTGGCCTGTGTCTGGTACACCAAGGACCAGCAGGGGTCCAAGGTCTCTCCGCGCGGCCGGATGTGTGCCTTCCTCGGTGTCTCCTCGCGCTCCAAAGCGTGGCGTTTCTGGGATGCGGGTCACCACCGCATCGTTGAGTCGCGCGACGCGCTGTTTTTTGAGGCACTATCGTACCGCGACCTGTCTGCCATTCTCACCCAGGCAGCGTCTCACGTTCCCACCTGTGAGGCCTCCCGTCGGATGGGGGAGTCTGCCCCACAGGGTGAGTCCGTCCGGGGTGCCTCCGGGGTGGGACCGTCGCTGGCCATTGACCCGACCATCATTGCTGTCGGGCTTGTAGTCTCTACGCCTGCCACGACTGTCTCGCCCGCACCTGTCGCGCCTGTTTCGCCTGCCGGAGCTGTTCCTGTCTCGCCTGCACCTGTGGCGCCTGCCTCATCCGCACCTGCCGCGACTGCCTCGCTCGTGCCTGCCGCGACTGCCTCGCCCGCGCCTGCCATGACTGCCTTGCCCGCACCTGCAGCGCCTGCTTCGCCTGCCGGAGCTGCACCTGCCGCCTCTTCGCCTGCAGCGCCTGCCTCACCCGCGCCTGCCGCAACTGTCTTGCCCGCGCCTGCCGCGACCTTCTCGCCCGTGCCTGCAGCGCCTGCTTCGCCCGCGCCTGCCGCGCCTGTCTTGCCCACGCTTGCAGCGTCTCCAGATAGAGCACCTGCCTTCCCTGTACCTGAACCGTCGGTCAGCTCAGACTCAGGCTACTCCCGTGGACCTGGTGGGCGTCTCCGCCCACTGGCCTCACGAGCACCTTCGACTGCGGTTGCGCCACCCAGATGACGCACGCGCAGCGTGCACAGTGGTGACCCTGGCACGAAGGCTCTCGGCCTGAGTGTCCAAGGCACCTACACGGAGGTGCACCCAGCTTGTCCCATCGGGCACCAGCTGATTGCTGACGAGCACGAGGCTGCACAGGCAGCTGCCGCTGACCTAGTTGTGGTCCGTCCGACCCATGAGGCATGTGTCCTGGCCACTCGGAGCTCTCCTTTGACGGTCCCTGATCCAGACACGTTAAAGGAGGCTCTCTTAGGGGAGGATGCTGAGCAGTGGCGGGCCGCCTGTGAGGACGAGCTCAGGGCCATCCGGGAGCACGGAGTCTTTGAGCTGGTCGACCGTCCTGAGGGACGGAAGGTCGTGCAGGCCAAGTGGGTCTTCCGCAAGAAGGTGAAGCCTGACGGCTCACTAGACCGTTATAAGGCCCGCTTGACTGCCAAGGGATTCTCTCAGGTTGAGGGGATCGACTTCACTGACACCTTTGCCCCTGTTGGCCGCATGACCACAGCTCGCGCGCTGCTTGGTGTGGTCGCCCACCATGACTGGGAGCTGCACCAGATGGATGTGAACAATGCGTTCCTCCACGACACCTTGGAGGAGGAGATCTACATGGTCCAGCCACCTGGATTTGAGGTCGAAGGCAACAAGGTCTGGCGCTTGCGCAAGGCCTTGTATGGCTTGAAGCAGTCGCCCCGGTGCTGGAACCAAGAGATCACTCGCACCCTCACTCAGGCCGAGTACGTCAAGAGTGATGCCGATCCATAACTCTTCATCCGACGGACAGCCGAGCATCTCACTGCCATTCTGGTGTATGTGGACGATCTCCTGATTGCGTCTCCTTCATTGGAGGCCGTGAAGGAGGCCAAGGCGGTCCTGCAGGCCGCCTACAGGATGAAGGACCTTGGTCCGGCGGCTGTTTTCCTCGGGATGGAGATTGTGCATGATCGTCGTCGACGGACACTCCTCCTCCATCAGGCATGATATGCACAGGTTGTGGGGGAGCGGTTTGCTGACCTCCTTGGCGCTGTTCCCGCCGCATCGTCACCCATCACTCCCGAAGGGCAGGACGCCCTGAAGGTGACAGACCCAGCCGATCAGGGCGAGACTGTGGAAGTGACCCTGTACTTGCGCATCATTGGCTCACTGATGTACTTGGCCACGACCACGCGTCCCGACATTGCGTTCGCTGTCAACCTACTCGCACAGTTCAGTCAGTCCCCTCGGGCTCGCGCTCTGCACGCAGCTTTGCGAGTCCTCCGGTACGTGGTCTCCACACCGTATCACGGTCTCTGCTTTCGGAGACAATGCTCGGTTGTGGTAGATGGCTACACCGACAGTGACTGGGCGTGGAGTCCTGATGGACGCAGCCGCACGGGTTACGTGTTCCTGCTTGGTGGCACCGCTGTGTCTTGGCGCAGCGGCAAGCAGGGGTGCATTGCTTGTAGCTCCTCAGAGGCTGAGTATGTTGCTCAAGGCGCTGGCGCCGCTGAGGCGGTGTGGCTGCAGCGGTTGTTCCAGTGCTTGGGTCAGTCCGTGCCTACCATCATCCTCCGATGCGACAACCAGAGTGCTCTCGCGATCGCTGAGAACTCTGGTGTGTTCCACGCACGCACGAAGCACATCGCTGTCGAGTATCATTTCGTGCGCGATCTGGTGGAGCGGCAGTTGATCTCCATCGTCTGGGTGGGCACAGACTTGCAGCGCGCTGACTTCCTGACCAAGGCACTGGCACGTGGGAAGTTCCTCGGGGCAGTTCGTTCCGTCGGTTTGCGACCCCTGTCCGAGAGTGGGTGACTGTCCGGGTCCCTGTTGAGCACTCTGTGTTGCACCGGCACGCGTTCTGCACGTGTATGGACATTGGTACCATCGGGTCATGGGGAAGTGTTGTGATGTTGTCAGACATACACAGTTGTACAGTTGGTTGTGACCACTCGGCCGTGTCCATGCTCGTGCAGATCCTTGAGGCGGACCCAGCTAGAGACGGAGTTCCCTGAGGTGGTGCTCCACCCGCTGGAGGCAGCCTGGCAGCCTACCCAGTGTACCAAAGGGCTCCCACAGCCCACAGACTACGTTTGGAGGTCTTCAGGATTTTCTCGGTGGGCAGCCCTGCCAGGCTGATTTACACGTTTGTTTTCTTACACTCTCCGGCTGTTGCCGGACGTAGGCGTGTGACCAGTCGTTGTGTCTGTATTTTCGTCGTGCATCCGTAGGATCAGACGGCGCTCCATTTGGACGCCTGTGCGCAGAGTTATGGCCAAAACAGTGGTTTTGGGCCGGTTCAGGTTTGACAGGCACCGCCGCGTGCGCCACCCGCCGTGAGCCGCGGCGGCTATTTATGCTGTGGACCTGTCATTTGTGAACTCTCTCTGCACATTCACAAAACTTCAGCTTCTGAGACTTGCCTTGTCTGTCTTAGCCTGACCCTTGCTGTTCTCGCACCCGCTTGCATGCTAGTGCGTTAAGCTGACAGGTCTATGTCGCCACGTCAGCAGCAGCATTGCTAGGAAACTGCAGTGAAGCTTCTCACATACACGGGTGTGCTCGTGTACCCACTCAAAGGCCGTGTTGTAGCCCATGGGTGTGGGCAAAGTTCGCCCGTGACGGTGCAAACCTGTAGAGGTGTTCCCCATATTTGGGTACCTCGTTGGTATAGCTTGAAGATAATGCCTAGAGGGAGGCCCGTGAGGGACGTAAGTGTGACGTATGAAGTAAACGTGGACAAATCTGTTACGAGGGGTGGGTTAGACATGATGGCAACCCAACTGAGAGGGAGATTCTGTCGAATCTCGTCCAGGACTGCCTGTTGGCTTCGAGTTGGCTCTTTACCTAGAGCTTCAATAAGAGTGTCT
>SZWC01023819.1:24467-38678 GCA_023375785.1 Penium margaritaceum
GGGAAGCGCGCAGCCTGGTGCTGCCCCTTCAGCCGGAAACAGGGTGATGGGGGTTCGCCGGGGTTGTGGTAACTTGGGGTTCGGTAGAATGTCTAAGGAGGGCGGGGGGGGGGGTAGTGTCTCAGGGTGGGGGTGGGAGCATGTGGTGTGACAGGCCTCCAGCTCACATCTGTGCCCTCTGGTGTGTTGCAGGAGGTGAGCTGGAGGTCTGTCAACCAGTGGCCAGCGTGAGGAGCTGCGAGTGAATTGAGTTGGTTGGGAACTGCGGGGAGTGTGGGTTTGGCGTTAGGGAGCGGAATGCGTGGCGGAACAGCCTTCGCAGCCTTCGCACCATTTTGCGGCAGAGTTGCGTCAGTGTGCGGCTTGTGTGGATGTTCCTTGCGGGCTACCAGAGGGTTTCCGTCTGCTGCGGGGTTGGGGCTACCGCCTTGTGGTGACTGTCTGGAGTGCGATGGCGTTGGGCGTGGAGTGGCAGGGAGCTGGCTAGGGTGACGTGAAGAGTGAGAGTGGCAAAGAGCGCGTCTGGCATTGTTGCGTAATGAGAATTTGGTGGGGCACCGACTGAGAGCCCGCTTAACCCTTGTTCTGTAGATGTTGCAGTCGAACCTAGTTCGTTTGCATGGTGTTTTTTTCTGCTGTTTTTGAGGTTTGCGATTGCGATGTGAGTAACTGAGAGTAGCGCAAAAGGCAAGAACTGGCGGCCAGAGACTGGCGGAAACAGCGAGGGCAGTTTTCACCGCCTCAGCCGTTCGTTGAGGGATAGGGCAAGTTGGGTGGCGGGTGAGAGAAAGGAGGCGCAGGGGGTTTGAGAGTTTAGTGGGGGGAAGAGTGGACAGTACAAGGAGGATCCAGAATAGCGTACCTAGGTAGCCGAGGCTAGGATATGTGTTGCGGCGCCGAGCTTGAGGTGCGGGCGAATCAGGCCTGCGTTGCGCACGAGTGGAGGTGGCACGGCATTTGGCTAGGTTCCTCACAGAGCCGCTCCCGCCACACCTCTGCTGACTGGTCCGTCGGTGGGGCCACGTACGGGGCTGTGCACCTTGTGTCGTCGAATGCACGATGGTTGTGTGCAACGACGGCCGTGCATGCACTGAACGGCATTTCTGTGGTCGGTCCAGAGTGGCAGGGGTTGGTGTCCTGGGAGAATCAACGTCTGTCTGAGGGTGCGGGGGGGACGCGTCCATCGTGGTTGTCGGATTGTTTCCGTCGAAGACTGGGGACGCGGACGAGATTTGGCAACACAGGCGGACAGTGGGCAATGAAAAGAAGCGAGGTCATAAATTCCTGCACACCGGGTTGCTGCCGTCTTTGGTGGCCGATTCCTCTATACCCACCCTTTGAAACAGTTCTCTGCCGGTTACCCACGGTTTGGAAAGCAAACAATGAAATGTCCGTTATTTCGGGAAAAAACACCGGAGGAAACAATTTTTGCAGGGTTCTCCACTTCTTCCCCATATTTTTTACAATTAAATCCCTTTTACCAAACTCTAAAAACAAAACAAGCATCCCGTGGCCACTTTACACGAGATGACTCCGATACCGAGTAAAGCTCACAATTGGTTGTCCAAACCTAGCACTCCCAGACATCGCAAGACTTGCAAAACGGACCCCACGCAATTTTTTTCAGAAGTGGCATTGGTTCATTGGGGTCTATTCAGTTGGTTTGTGAAGCTTTCTCACATTCCTCAGTTCAAAATACACCGGTGCCCATCGTTTCGCTCGATAGATAAACGTGGTCAGTAGTCCAAAACAGAAAAATGGCGGTGTCCAAAGTCGAAAACGGAAAGAAGACGGCGCTTTCCATAGTCGAAAACGAAATGACAGTGGTGCCCATGTTTTTCATTATGCGAGCAAAAACGGAAAAAAAGAACCACTTTACCCACGCCCTCGAAGTCGGACTTTGCCGACTTCGAGGGCGAAGTGGGTGGTGCAGACACTGGGCCTCGCTGACGTCAGAAGAAACCTTTTGCGAGTTTTGGAGTTCGCAAGTGTGAACTCCAAAACTTGCGCGTTCGCATGCGCTTCATCTCGCAAACGCCCCTCCGTAATCCGACAAACCCCCTACTTGAACCGGGGGGTTTGGGTTTTATTTTTTTACTTTCCCGGGTACCTGTCGGGCGCCGCGGTAGCGGGGCATAGCAGATCCCCTTTCTATTATCACAACGTGCGCCGCATGCCCCAAACCCCTCCCTTAAATCTGACAAACCCCCTCGTTGAACTTGGGTGCTGGGGTTTTCTTTTTGGGTTACGAAGAACCCCTTTGTAGTAAAAAAGTGCAGAAAAATCTCAAGAAAGTCTTGCATAGTTTTCCCTCCTTGATGTTCCTCATATCACTTTGCAACGCTTTCCTAGGCGCTTTCACTTATGGCAAGGGTCAGGGTGTAGCGGGAGGGCCAGTTCGGCCCTCCCTCCTCGCTGAAGCGAGGGGTGGTTGTGCACCACCCCTCGCGTCAGCGAAGGCTGACAGGCGGCCAGCACTTCGCTCGCCGCCGGCCAGCGCGCTGCCCGCCGGCTGGACGGCCGGCGGCCGGCCAAGCGACTGGCCGGCCACCAGCCGGCCAGCCGCCAGTCGCCAATTGTGGCCTCAGCCCGATCGACAGCTGAGGGGCCACGAGGGCCTCAAGGGCGAGGCCCTCGTGGCCTCGCCCTTGAGGCCCTTGTGGCCTTGTGCCCTCGCCTCCCCTCGCCCTCCTTGCAAGCGAGTAAGCAAGGACGAGGGATAGGGGGAGCGAGGTGAGAGCGAGGAATGAGGAGTGCGCACGAGAGAAGTCAGCGCGGAATCGCTGATCGTGCCTCGCACGCGATGATTTTACGCCGAGGCGTCAAAAATGAAACTCGAGTTCATTTAGGACGAATTATGAGTTTTGAAACTAGAAAACTCGTGCGAATGCACAAGTTCCAGGTAGAAATCCCCGGTTTGGGTTCCAAAAAAAGGGATAAAGTTGAAAATGGAAATGGGCCTCCGGAGACTCAAAATATTTGTGTCTCCCTGCTCTTGGTCGTTGATGACGATTCCTCCTCAGTTTGCGAGGGAGAAAACCCTCGACGTGGAATGAGAACGCCATTCTCTGAACTCCGACGACGACTTCAGAGCAGGAGCTGAAGACACGGCCCGTTACAGTGATTCTCAAAGCCAGACGACCCCCGCGACTAAGGGTTCGACGGAAACGGCAGCTACGCCATATATTAAATGCCGCCGACAGCTGCAGGAAGCAACAGAAATGCCAAAGGGGCATACGGCGTCCACACTAATCCGTTTCAAGTGCCAAAAAGTGCGTTTGAAAGCTCTTGAAGAGCTCTACGTCAGCCTCCCAACTTCTTTGAGCTTCTTCCTCAATCCAGGGAGCTAGGTGGATTTTTCTTAGACGGGGTGGGGTGTGCCCACCCCCAAAACCACCAATTTTCCTCCATTTCCAAGGTTCCATCCTCCCTCCTTCAACAAAGAAATTGGGACAGTGTTCCTTCCCAAGGTCAGGTGCTCTCACAGTCTGAGAACACCATAAAAAGAGGGAGGGCGACACCTTGAGGGTTTTTGGCAACTTCTCGAACGCCGCCGGCTTAAGGAGGACGTCGCCAAGGGACACGAGACGCGCGAAGAAGACTTAAAAGGAGGCCAAGGAAGACAAGCAGACAACAGGAAGACAAGTAGTTAAAGAGTTGATAGGAATTTTTGTGATTTCCCTCTCCCTCTTTTTCGTAGCTTTTTCAGCGGTACTCACACTTTATGTCATTCCGTTGTATTGTAATTTTCTTTTTTTCTAGATTCTAGTCGCTACCAAGTGCGGTGAGTCATGGCTTAGGAAGACTAGCTTTCAAAATCCACGCCCTTGTGCCGATGTGGCGGCCTAGGAAAATAGAAATTGAATTTATAATTGCCTCATCGATCATGAGAGTAAGGAGTTTGTGGGAGGCGATCCCTACTCGAAGTTGTGGGGTGATCCCCACAACGACTTTCACGTGCTAGTTGCACGGACGACAAGATGGCAAGTGCCGGACCGTCGAAGACCAACAAGAGCAAGGTGGTCACGGCCTCACCACACGCCCTCGACGGACTCCAAGTCTTGGGAGCCGCCGCCGTGAGCACGGTTGTCAAACCAAAGGCAACCGTACCACCAAAGGCAACCGACGCTAACCTAGACGACATCGAGAAGCGTGCGGAGTCCGTGAAATTGCTCGACGAGAACGTCGACACGCTCGTGGACGACTCCCACGCGACGGACATGCGATAAAGGAGGATCTCCCAGAGGGGGGCCCCGACGAAGAGCACGACGCCGACAATGATGAAGGCGACAATGATCGTGATCATCCCCATCATCGTGCGACGAACTCGAGCCGATTGCTTGAGAAGGGCAAGGTGCTCACCGCATCGCCTGAAGCTGCCGACGAGAGTGAGACTACTAAGAGTAGCAAGGGTGTCGAAAGCAGCCACGCGGGAAGTCCCCGTAAGAACCAACCGGACGACGTCGCCGCGAAGGCAATTCGCGATGACCGCCGCAGGCTCGCAGAGTTGGCTGTTGAGGCGGCGGGCCGACTCAAGATCACCACCGACGCTGGAGGTACGGTACCACTCAGAGGAGTGGGGATGGACACCCCTTCCTACAAAGTGGCTGCAATGAGGCAGGGCTGCGCCCACTCGAGCGTCGTCGCTGACGACATTCTCCTCCAAAAGGTGGGACTCCTTGGAGGCGTGTACGCGAATCGTACCCTCCTGTAGTGGGCAAAGGTGCACAGACAACGCGAGGCCCTGGAGGCTATCGCCGATGCTCTGACAACATCAGAGCTAAAGTTTGCGTTCGTCAACCTACTGGCCCGCGTGCACAGCAAGGCCGTGACATGCACTTTGATGCTGTGGGGGTTGGAGGAACAGCCGGACAGCGGGGTGGGGCCAAGGGCAAGCAGCCTGCAAACCCTGAAATCAAGAAGACTGGCGGGTATAAGACCCCAAGCCACAAGCGCAGCCATGACAATGACGAGCTGCAGGCGGCTCGTGAGTGTCGCAACACAACATTCCGCAACGGACTCTGCCACAACAGTATGCAGCCTGGTCACTTTAGGGCTCAGTGCCCTGAGGCTGCTGGTGGTGGATAAGAGCCTGCGGCGTTAGCTGAAGCAGCACCACCTCGTGGGGAGGGTGCAACAGGAGGCCACGGACAGGGCCGTGGACAGGGTTGTGGTTGCGACAATGGGCGTGGCCGTGGTAACGGACAAGGCCGTGGGGCGGGTTTTCCCCACCCCTGAGTGGCGTTAGTGGGGACCACTCAGGGGTAAAACTAGATCACGAGTGTGGGTTCATGTTTTCCGACGAGGATGTTAAACATTTGAGTTTTTTACGAGTCCAAATTTCTCTATGGTTTTCTCCCCTCTCATTGAACCTCATTATGCACTTGCTTTTTGACATTGCCCACTAAATCTTGCATCACCGGACGAGTTACATGACCAAACCTACTTAGTGGTGGCGACACCGACCACTGTGCAAGAATTGTGTAACACAGTGATTGAAGCAAATGCCCTCAAAGCGATGAGTTCAATCACATTCGCGGTACCTTTTGTCGACGCTTTCGACCCTGTAAAATTTAAAGACTGGAAGGTGCTAGACGAATTCACACGTTCCCACAAAATTTGGACTGGAGTAGGTGAATAATGGGAATTGCAGCGTCCGCCGTCTATATTTCGTGTTCATCACAAACTTGGCTTGTCATCGTCGAGCCTGTTCACTCAGAAGAGTGGAGGTAACATGACGATGCAGTTCAAAGGACAGCTAGCTGGTGCTCCCATGTACGTACTTGCTGACACGGGAGGAGATGACTCCTTTGTTAGCCTTGGCTTTATCCGACAGGTTGGCCTAAAGTACGAGCCATCAAATGGCGCAGTTGTTGTCGGTGATAACCGTACGGTACCTGTGATCGGTACTTGTAAAGCGAAAATTTGTATTCAAGGGTACACTCATAGTGTCACGTTGAAGGTACTCAACCTTCTTGACCCGTTTGACATGGTGCTAGGCGATCCCTGGCTCCATGAAAAAAAGGCTCTAATGTGCTTTGAATTAAAGTGCTTGATCCTCCGAAAAGGACAGCGTCACTTTACGTTGATTCCAAGTACGGAATTATCACCGACCCGACTCAAAGTTCATGCTAGGGGGAAACAGACACTATTAATCCTATCATACACCTGGTTCGGCAAAACCAACAAGGGGAGGCACGTCAGCGACAAGAAAACAACATTGATAGCATGTGGCCTGTCTTTGAAAAATCTGCCAGTTGGCACCGTTGGCATGTGGACTATAGATGGCAACGTCCACCTGGCAACATATCGCATGATAGCATGTGAATGGTGTCATCTTTACATTGTTTGTCTGAAGTTGAAGTCCCTCTTCAAAGGGTGAAATAAAGTAGGGGAAAAGTCATGAATTTTCCACGTATTTCTACAGTCGGAAGTTGTGCTTTGCTTCAAGTCATCCGAAAGGCACTTGAGTCGGGGTTCATTTTGTGAGTAGCAGAAATGATGACTTAATTTTCTGAAAAATGAAAAATTATTTGTCGGATACCCACTGTCGGCAAACTAATTGCTCTGCAGCCGGTGTGCCATGAATTTCTTTGCAATAGTGGGCGCGACATGCATGATCTCAGGCGCTTTGAAAAAAGTGGGTACAGCACGCATCTTTCATGTAAAGTAAGTACCATTTCCAAATTGTGCAAGAAATGGCCATGAGAAAACCCAGAGGCCCAGATAGTGGGTATAGTGGAATTAGGCCGTTCAAGATTTCTATGCCATTCAGCCGAGGGCATTTTGGCCAACTGCCCCGGCCTCCAATGTTTCGTTCCTGAAGCTTTCAACAACTTTGATAACTTTCTAGAATGTTCGGCACAAGTAGCGCGAACCACGCGGTGTTTTGAGATCGTTCACTCGACTTCTCGACAAAACTCAACTTTTATGAAGAAGATCGTGATATTCTCAAAGCCCCCTGACGTCTCGGCGGAGCTTCTTGAATCTGCCTCTCACAGAGTGACCTCGCACACATCGCACGGTTTGAACACTGATGATCCGACATATGCCTCATTCTCAGTCAGCATTGTACATATGTGCTCGAGTCACTCGACACTTGTCATTGAAGTACACTTCGTGCTGAATAGAAGTTGTCCAATTGTCCGAACTCCCAAATCCTTTTTTGTCCTGCACTTCATCTTTGTGAACCACCTATGTTCCGCTCGGCGTAACACAGGATAAGAAGGAGATGATAGTCTAATTTATGGATTGGAAGGTAAGGACGAAGTCGAAGCGTTCGATGCATATTTTGAATAAAATGTTGTGTCGACTTTTCTTCTACTTCTAGAAAAGATAGTCTCTCAAATATCAAGAATTATAGGAACAGGTATATTATCATCCAACAGTCGATGGTCGTTTTATGTTGGAATGGTGTTGTAATATACCCATTGTTTTGCTCGATGCATCAGCGGTGTCCATAGTAAAAAATGAAAAGACGGCGGTGTCCAAAGTGAAAAAAAAAAAAAGTCAGCGGTGTCCATAGTCGGAAGAAAAATAACAGCGGTGCCCATGTTTTTCATTGAGCGAGCGCAAACAGGCACGGCTGACATATGTTTCGTGTATTTAACAGATTTGACATGGATTTTGACTTCGAGGGCAAAGTCGAACTTCGCCAGTCAACGCGAGCTCACAGGAGGGGTTTCGCAGCGAAACCTCCCTGCAATCTCGCGATGACCCTGCCAAACCCCTCATTAAAACTAGGGGGTTTGTCAAGGGTTTGGAGGGGTTTGCAGGATGTGGCGCACGCCGTGATAGAAGGGAGGGCATCTGCCGGGCCCCGCTATCGCGGGGCCCGGCAGGTGCCCGGGCAAGGGAAAAAAAACCCAAACCCCCCAGTGTAACTAGGGGGTTTGTATGATATTGGGAGCGGTTTGCGACATGCGGCGCATGCTATGATAGAAGAAAGGGGATCTGCCGGGCCCCGCGACTGCGGGGCCCGGAAGGTACCTGGGCAATTAAAACAAGTGTTGATGTTGCACGCAAGGAGCGCACAAGGTTACGAAGTACATTCGTCTAAAGATCTTCTTTGAAATAAATGGTGTGTGGGATTGTGCAAGTCTTCATCTAAGAACAAGAATGTGCATTCCCAAATTACACTAGTGGATACAGTGGGAAATCCCTTGCTAATGTGTTGAGACAAACTGAATTGAATGACATGTCCGCAATGTTGTAATTTGCTACGTGAAAATGATTTCATGATAGAAACAATCACATAGCACTTAGAAAGTTCTAGAGTATGTGTTCATTGTTTGAGCTACTTTTTTCCAAGGGTAAAAGATGCTGAGACCCAGAGTTGGGAAGAAAATACCTCATGTAACAATACTAAACTTTGTGTGCAAATGCATGTGATATTGTCGCATTCAAAATAACGCATATGACAATGTCAAAGAGAAACAATTCAGGAGATCTCCTGGAAAGTCGTTGCATGCCATGCGGGGATTATGAGATGCCCCTCGCTTCTTGGGATTGTGATACCTTCGGTGGACGTTCATTATATTTTGTGTTGGATTTAAGACTAAACGGTCATTGAAAGGAACATAGTGGGCTTGACATAGTTGGGCCCAGCTAGGAAAAAAAACATGGGTGTTAAGTATGCGTTGGGTTCTTCACTGGGTTTCATTGGTAATCTTGCCATTTTGACACTCAAACTCTGCAAGCTGGTCCCTTTTTCTTCCTAGGATTGTCTGATTTCAGAGTTGTCACATGAGAGGGACTCCTGCAAATCGACGGCCAACAATGAAAATCGCTCAACTCATGCAACCCAGGTCGTCGATGCGACGGGGTCCCCTTACGCATGATTTGAGTGGGTCCTAGCACATCGATGATCAGCGACAAAAATTGTTGATCGCAAGCAATGGATGCCGTTGATGCGTTAGGGCCCACTCATGCATGACACGAGTGCGACAAAGAAAATCAGTGGCGTTCAGTGCCTTCAACTAGTGACTTCCGTTGTAGACCGTCGATTGACTGGATGTGCCATTGCACATGATTTCATGCTTGGTCCATGGCACATGTTGCGATCTGGCATGGAAAACGGGGTGGTCAGATGGTTATTCTTCCCCATGGTGGGGGGCTTGTTGCTTTTCTTCTAGATGGTGGGGGAATGGTGTTTTTTTCTTCAGCATGGTGGGGATATCATGAGAACACTTGAAGTTTGTAGGGTATCTGGGCTATTTCACCCTTTTTTCTATGATATGCTACATTGACATGAATTTTCTCCATCCATGGTACTATGTACATGAGATTTTACGACATAGAAGAACATCTTTTGTAACATCGTACTTGTAGTCTTTGAAGCAGTGAAGAGTCCAGCCAGTGACACATGTAGGGATGAGAAGACTATGCCTTTCCCTAGCAACTTGCAGACAAGGTCCCAATGGGCGGCAAGTAAGTGTAATTGCCCATCCTCTCCCCAGCCACTTCCAATTTTGATCACCCTCTTCAATACCGCTCCTCCTGTTCCTCCTGTTCTGACCACCTGTGCTTGTGAAAGAGATCATCATCAACATTGTCTTCCATCTTACCGTTATCTTCTTCGCCTTCTTATTTATCATTCCCTATATCACGTACCAACTTTGCTCCACCATCCTCCGCCGCTCCCTTGCTCTGATCCTTCTCATACATTGAGAGGTCATCAACCGTCAAGTGATGAAATATTGGATTCTTGCGTATGGCCTGTGAGGCTATCATTGTCTCACATTGCTTCATGAGTTCATTTGATTTTGGAGGTGACTCACAACATTTTGGTGTCATGGCCTGCAATGGATTGAAAAGTGACTTACCAGGAGGGTTATATTTGGTATGTCATTTTGACATTCATCACTATTGGTGAAAGGAACAACATATTTTTACTTGTGAAATCTCCGAATTTTGGATAACTTGCTGATATTGTATTGTTGTGCAAGCCATCAATTAAAAAAAATGAGCATCTACAATGTTATCAGACTGTGATAGGTAATGCGAATATATCTTAGGCATGCATGCTCATGTACAAAACAGTACATACGACAATAAATGCATAAGAAATTATCAACAAACCTATGTATGAACATGTATGCCATACCAATACCGTATTATCCCCTACAGTCACACCCCTTTTCATGAAAGTGTTCTTTTATATTACTCTATTTTGAACAATTGGGGCCATATTACATGCCACTTTGGAGTGGTGGTGAAACAGACAATATCATGCTAATTCAAGTGGAGCACGTTAGAATCTTCACCGTGGCTGTTTTTTCTAGCTTAAAACTTTGTTCTCTGGTGTACGAGCACGTTGACCACGATGGACAACGACCTCATACATTGTGTTGGCAATTGACCAACCAAACCGGTGTACTTCTGAGATATCTACAGTTGAACCTCTATACCGGGCCTTTTTCCCCCTCGAAACTCAAATGGCAGCTAGTTTTCAACCATTGTGGAATGGGAAACAAGGTGTTTATTAGATTTCTTATTGTTTTATGATGCTGCAAATTTAGGCAATTACTGCTGGATTGATTGTTCATGAGTAAATGTAAGAGGGGAAGTGGAAAGAATGTCAAGTTTGGTACATGTGAAAAGTTTTGTTTGGTGTTTTGGGTGTTCCATAATTTTGCACTCGGCGGCGGTACTCCGAATGTGGCTGATGTTCCTCGGCTTGGCGAGGAACATCACAAACATGGCTTGTCAGTTTCCAGAGCAATTGCAATATCGATCTACTCTCATCTCTCATGAAAAATAATGATGGTGAGTTTGAAATAAATGATATCATATGCTCCAGATCGGTTGTTATTGACATCAGGAAAACAAATACGGAGCCTAAAAAATCTTATTAACATCATGGGTGTTGTATGGACCACAAAATCAACGACGAGTACGGTAGAAGCAAGCTAATCCTCACATATGTGCACACATATCAACACATGTTAATGTGAGTTAATATTCATGTGTCCTTTGATGGAAATGTTTGCAAATGAAAAAAATCTTCTTTTATTAAAGATAGTCCACTTTTTGTGCGGTAAGACCTAAGAAAACATACTAGCTGTGATGAAGGTATCATAATACTGATTTTGCAAGTGTTATCATGGCCTGATGTTGATTGAGAAAGTGGACGGATTGAGAATATCATACACTGTGGACCTTTTTGTCATTTTTTACATAGTGGTTGGTCTTTTTTAAGAGACTGATGATAATAAATATTTAATGAAATCCTAGGTTTGATGGATAATTAAAGTAAAATATGTCAAAATTGTTGTTACTCCATGATATCATGTTGAGCATTGTGACCGAGACAGCCGGGTTCAAATGGTGAATGATCTGAGAACCGTCGGAGCTCGTGTGGGGTGAAACAACTTTCTGTAGTTGTGAGCCCAACTTCTCCAACGTTTCATGTTCAGGCACTAATCACTCCTGACCGGATGTGTCAGGTCGTCCAATCTCGAGCCAAGCCTACTCAACCCACTCTACTGCAAAAAAGGCCACTTGATCTCCATTCCCACCTATCCCAACATCCTTTGCCACAGGATAGACACAGCCCACTATTCCTTCCACGAACTCTACACAAAACTCCTTCTCAAGACACGACCTACCCCAACATATATGCTCTCCTGGCTGAAACACTCCCCCCTCATGCCAGAATGTTGGGAGATTATCCCCAAAAAACTACTCGCCCTCCCCATAAACCTCCATACACAAGAAATCATGCTTTGCATCTTCTTTTGAAGCATACAAGTCAATGCTCGCTACAAATTCCTCCCCCCACCATCATCTTCCTCGTGCCCTAGATGCCCAGAAGAAGAGACCATCAACTATTGCTTCCTCAAATTTTGCCACCTAAACCCCCTAGTAGAACGACCTGACACCCTATATCATACATTCTTCCCTCAACATAAACCTAACATCACAGACCTACTAATTGGCCCTCTCGAACTAGCCACCCACCCACTATGGGAAATCATCCGAGCACACCTCTTCCATGAAATATGGCAAGAGTGATGAGCCTCTCCCAAAACCAACCCCACCAGCAAACTCATCTGCACTCTTCCAGTCTCACTACAGCAAAATCTCGCTCTATCTTCCCAGATAATATTAGCCCGAAACAAATACTGTTCAAAAATGAAACAAAAATCACAAGTGTGTTGGACCTCCCAACTCTGCAATGCAGAAACAGGGCAAGGTGTACCCATCCTTAGTCCCACAACCTGTTTCCGCCTTTTGTGGAGACACCCCAGGTTATACAAGCTGTAGTTTGGGGGGCCGGGTTCAATCCCCAGGCTTGTTTTGGTGTCTAGGTGACCCCCCTTCCCAACCTGGTTACGACCACAGGAAAAAAAAAAGAGTCGGGTGTTGCATGCAAATCGTGCACAGGTTTACATAGCAACTGAGGGAAAGAATCTACGTTTATCTCTCGTGGGTTTCCGTGTTCAACTGTCTTCATTTTGGTCCACATATGGAAGGAATTTCACAATTTTGGCCAATAATGGATGTTAAATGGTGGTATCCCCTAGCAATGCTGACCAATCATAGATGTTTCCATGCAAAAACTGTGAGCTTTATATTAAAATGTTTCATAGAGTACAGTAGAAATGTAGATTTTCCCCATGTTTAATATCGTACAGAGTTTTCCATGGTATAAGTACAATCATAGATTGATGTCCATAGTATTTATAGGTGGGATCAGTTATTTGGCTAGTCTAGCAAAAATACTGAATGTAGGTATTGGACCCAAACCGTAATGTCTATTTTCCACTGATTGGCGTCAGTTGGCGGATGCTGTTACGTCCAATTTGTTCATGAAAAAAAACCTGTTGATTTTCAGTCCGGCTGTCCAATTCTTACATCCGCCAGAATCTTCACTTCGTCATTGGTCGACCCGTCAGAGAAATGAACAATCCAGCAATCAAGATTCTCTTGAAACATCTTTTGACAATGAAATGATTGTAAAAGGGTTTCTATGTAACCCAAAAAGGGCTAATTGCTCGATTGTGATTCTTGCGATAGGTGGGGTGACACATCACCCCCCTCGCTTGGGAAGGAATGGCCATCAAAATGAAGAGGCCATTGTTTAATTTTACTTACCGGTACACCTGCTTTATTACTAAAGTTTGGATATATCAAGCTTATGTTCATGCTTGCACGGATACATTAGCTATTACGCCCCTGTTCAAGGCTTTGGGGGGTTTTGTAAGTCACCCCTAGTTTTGGTAAACCATCGTCAAAGCGCCCCTATTTTTAGGATCATTTTCAAGTAGCCTCCACCTTCAGAATTAATATTTCCTTAGAACCTAATTCGAATTTTCATTTCTATTCAGCCCCCAATCTAAAACTGCATTTCCAACTCGTCCCTCCTTAAACTGAGATCAATCCCGGACTCCTGAGAGTTTTCTAATTTTGGTGCTCAGAACTATTCTCGTACCTGCTTAGTTTTACAAATATTTACAAACATGATCTTCCCTCGTAAGTGCTCTCATTATTTTTCTGGTTTCCACCAGTACTCCTGAGTGCAAACAGGACGTTCGCACAAAACCATGTTGCTCGCACATGAAGTTCTGTGCTAGCAAGTCTACCATTTCAAGGATTACGTTTCTCGATCGCAGAGAAGTTCAAATGGGCCCTCCCAAGCCAATCGGTTTACGGAGCCAGGCAGGATGCAGCGAGGCCAAGAAGATCCTTGAAAAAGATAAGAACATGAAAAATGAGTACAAAACGATGCCTGTTTGTATGGTGAACCATTATGTTCGTTCGAAATATGTTTTAAACAATTTGCAAATGTTCGGTCCATCCCCCCCCCCCCCGGCACCCGTACCCAACCACCGGACCCGGATCTCCCACACGACCATACCCCGTGATGAAGTTAGGATGGGAAAGTTCATAAACAAGAACGATCCAATCCTTCAACGTGTTTACATTCTTGACATCCTATCTTCAAACGGTGAACTTCTCTGGCTCCAGTCGCATATGTAATCAACGTACACATAGCCATATGCAAAACCTACACATGCATTTAAATGCAAACATCATAATAAATATCGAACAAAATGACCTATACAAATATTCGTAGTAATATGAATATACAAATACATATACATATACATATACATATACATATACATATACATATACATATACATATACATATACATATACATATACATATACATATACATATACATATACATATACATACACATA
>SZWC01023820.1:7528-36265 GCA_023375785.1 Penium margaritaceum
GTGTGTGTATGTGTGAGTGTATGACTACCGGTCGCTTCCTATGTCATGTACACAGATAAGCCAAGGGAAAGATTTGTGTGTGGTTTTCCATGGCAGGTGCTGCTGCTGGACGAGATCACAGTGGACTTGGACGTGGTGGCGCGAATGGACCTGCTGGAGTTCTTCAAATCAGAGTGTGAAGAGGTGAGAACAGCACTGCCAGCAAAAGACCCAAATGCATTCGCTCGCAGGCTTGCGCCGGTGCTCTGCCGGGTAGGAACAGTGGCGGTGGGAAGTAGGAGATGCGATCCTTCAGTCTCATGTCTCGTTAGTTGGCAAGCCCTGACGAGCTTGCAGCGGTACTAGTATTGCCGAAAGTCTTGTCTCAGTACTGTGGTGGCAGTCTGCAGCCCGACGTCCAGGACAACTCGTACTCGTGTGCATTGTATTGTGGCGCATGACAGTAGGTGACGCTGCAGGGTGGGTCATGGCATGGTGTGGGACAGTGCGGGACAGTTGCACACGCACTCACCTCCCTTCACTCAGCCATGCAGCACAGGAGCCCGACCATGATGGCATGTCTGGTTGGGCTGGTGTGGGGTGGGAGGGCCTGGTGTCTGTAGTATGGTACTGTGGGACGAGATGGGGCTGGGTGGGGGAAGGTCGCGGCAGGGCGAGGGGTGGCTGAAAAGTACTGGAGTGGCCTGTAGGAGGGAGTGAGGGAGGGTCTTTTGCACATCAGAGAGGGCTACAAATGTGGGAGGGGTGGAAAACTAAGAAGGATTTCCATATTGAGATTCCATAGGAACGTTGGCAAGAGGGGGGAAGGTGGTGGAGGCACCATGCACGTTGCGCTGCCGGATGCACGTTTGTTTCGTCGGCCTCTACAAATCTAATTGTTGTGGATGAGTGGATGTGTCAGTGCCTATTGCAGTGTTAGGATTCTGTTTTTCCATCCTTCTATTTTGTCTGCGCGGTTCACGCCACATTGGATTGCATTGCATTGCATTGCATTGGTGCAATGCAGAGGGGCGCCACATTGGTGTACGCGACGCACATCTTCGACGGCCTTGAGGAGTGGGCCACACACCTCGCGTACGTGGACAGCGGCAAGCTGCAGAGGTTGGAGACAGTGGAGACCACCCTCAGACAGCTGCTGGGGTTGAAGACTGTGGGTGACGATGCTGCGCCGATGGACAGGCATGTGGCCACCACGCTGCTTAGCGTGGTTGAGCCGTGGTTGAGGAAGGAGAAGGAACAGCGGCAGGCGGAGGAGGCGAAAGGGGTAGTGAAGAAGAAGGTTGTGCATGACCCCTGGGCTGCCATGGGCCGCCACATGGCCTACTACCGCTGATGCCCATCGGCGCTAAGCCTTTGATTCCTCTTGATGCCAACGAACCACACGTCCATTTCCTAGTCCCATATTTGTATCTATCCAGGATGCTCTGGCTTTGGCGATGGAAGCATTGCAGCAAGCTGTGTGGCTGTTGAGGTGGTGCTGGGAGGAAAACACAGCTCTTGGTTCATGCTGCAAGAAAGGTGGAATGCTTCTGCTCTTAACAGTCCATGTGTCAACTGTTTGTGCAACTCCATAGTGCTAACCTCAACCTAGGACGTCGCCTTTTTATAAGCCCACTAGTGTGTGCATACCCTATTCGTGCTGCTACGATTCTTGATACCTTTTCACAAAACTCCTGCTCCCCCCTATGTGCTTTCTCCACCTCACCAGTGCTCTTGGTAGAGCAAGCCATTAATGGCTCCACACGCGGGTCTTCAAACGTCTGTCATCTGAAACCCCCCACAAGTAGCATCTTGTGTCAGGAAACAGAATTTGAATACCGGGTTCCTTGGACGGTTTTTTCAATGCCAAGTGAACAAATCAGCTGAAAATCAATGTAACAGTTCACATTGTGACTCATGATTCTTCACCTCGAGCATTGTCAACTTCATCAGCACCGACACTACTGCAGTAGAAGTGAGAATGTTGTTAGATCAGATGAAGAGTGGAACAAGTCCTCTCTCCAAATGAAATGGCGCATAAATGGAGCAGTTGCCATTAACTGACAGGTTGATCGGTACGTTCCTTGCGCTGCAATTGTAAAATTGGCAAAGTTAGCCAATTGGCCAATTTGAGTCAGCAAATGTCACATGCGCAGTGCAAGTGCAAGAACAAGGAACGAGGGGAGATGGTGATAAAATCATAAGCTTCTGGTTGCAAAAAACTATCATACACAAAGTAAAAAGCTACCATGGGCGCCGCTGAGGCTGAACATGTTCACCAACTGCTCTCAAAACACACATTACACACTTGTCAGTGGAGGAGGGGAAGGCACGTAGGTGCTTAGGTCACGGTGTTGGACATGAGGAGTTTTCGAGAACCTTCCTAACCACTTGCCGCGACACTAGGTGTTGTTGTGTGTGTCGTACACAGCTTACGGTGACCCCTCGGCTCATGTCCATTCACGTGCAGATCCCTGAGACTGGCGACGGTGGCAGAAGGCTGACTGCCGGCGGCGACGGGCGCCCAGAAGACTTCCGCATTTTGTAGACTCGTGCTGTGTCATAGCACGTAGGCGTGCAGCCTATCAGGACGTAGATCTTGTCGACGTGGCCATTCTGGTTCAAACGGCTCGTCGTTCTGACGTGTCTGCAGGGAATTATGACCAAAACTGTGTTTGTGCCACTGTTTTGTCCTGACTAGAAAATAGCGCTTTTGTGCGCCGCGTGTGTGTGTGTGCATCCACTAGGTCCGTGGCACTATTTAGGTGGTCCAGACCTCAGTTGTTAACCCTTTCTGCACATTTCAACATTTGCAGCTTCTGACACTTGTGTTTGTGTCTCTAGCCAATCCCTTGCTGTTTTCACCTCCACCTGTGTGTGCTAGTGAGTTAGCTAGCTGGCTTGCGTTGCCACGCTAGCGACAGCAGTGCTAGGAGCTGTCTCTCATGGTATCAGAGCAGCGAGCCAGTGCTCGCATAGCTGCGCAGCAGAGACGCAGTAGCCGCAGAAGTCGTGAGCAACCGCAGCCGTTGCCTTGAGTAGCAGCAGCAGCAGTGCCCACGGTCTCGGCGCGAGGTCCTGGGAGGNCCGCGTCGGAACACGCGTCCAGTGCCGCGGAGGCACTCAGTGTTCCGAGTTCGTTACCTCGCGGTGACGTAGCCACTACAGATCCGCGGTGTTCCGCGGATCCGCGCATCTCCGCCACAGCATTTTCGCGGCCGTTCCGGAACACAACGGTGCCGCTCGCCTCAGCTCCGCGGTCGCAAGTCCGCAGCACACCCTCCGCGTTCAAAACGCTATCGCTCCGCGGCGGGTGCGGAACGTGCTGAAAGCGGAACCCCAGCAGCTCGCGGCATCCTGCCGCGTTCTACATCGGCACAACCGGCATTCCGCACCTGACTGTGGAACCCCCGCGGCGTTTTGACCTGACCGCGGTAGTCGGCGGCAAAATCGCGGTAAACCGCGGTACTCCGCGGTAATCCGCAGTAATCCGCGGTAATCCGCGGCAATCCGCGGTGAGCTTCCGCGGTGAGGTTCACCGCGGAAGGTATCCGCGGAGACGTCCCGCGGAGGAGTTCCGCGGGGAGGATATTCCGCGGAAGGGAGGTTCCGTGGAGACGCTCCGTGGAGAACTTCCGCGGAGGGGAAAACAGGGGAGGAAACAGGTCGCCATGCCGAAGCAAACCTCCTCCAGTATGGCTGCCGACGCAACTGCCGAGGCGAGCGCCGTCAGCGGTCAACGTCGACCACCGCCATCATCACCACAGCGGCAGCAGCAGCAGCCGCAGCAGCAGCAGCAGNACGTAGATCTTGTCGACGTGGCCATTCTGGTTCAAACGGCTCGTCGTTCTGACGTGTCTGCAGGGAATTATGACCAAAACTGTGTTTGTGCCACTGTTTTGTCCTGACTAGAAAATAGCGCTTTTGTGCGCCGCGTGTGTGTGTGTGCATCCACTAGGTCCGTGGCACTATTTAGGTGGTCCAGACCTCAGTTGTTAACCCTTTCTGCACATTTCAACATTTGCAGCTTCTGACACTTGTGTTTGTGTCTCTAGCCAATCCCTTGCTGTTTTCACCTCCACCTGTGTGTGCTAGTGAGTTAGCTAGCTGGCTTGCGTTGCCACGCTAGCGACAGCAGTGCTAGGAGCTGTCTCTCATGGTATCAGAGCAGCGAGCCAGTGCTCGCATAGCTGCGCAGCAGAGACGCAGTAGCCGCAGAAGTCGTGAGCAACCGCAGCCGTTGCCTTGAGTAGCAGCAGCAGCAGTGCCCACGGTCTCGGCGCGAGGTCCTGGGAGGGCCCACCACAACTTCGACCGTTTTTTTAACAACTACGGTCGTTCCGCTGTCGTTCCGCAGTGCTCCGCGGTGACAAGGCCTCCGCGGCGGGCGCGGCACCCGCGCGACCGCGTCGGAACACGCGTCCAGTGCCGCGGAGGCACTCAGTGTTCCGAGTTCGTTACCTCGCGGTGACGTAGCCACTACAGATCCGCGGTGTTCCGCGGATCCGCGCATCTCCGCCACAGCATTTTCGCGGCCGTTCCGGAACACAACGGTGCCGCTCGCCTCAGCTCCGCGGTCGCAAGTCCGCAGCACACCCTCCGCGTTCAAAACGCTATCGCTCCGCGGCGGGTGCGGAACGTGCTGAAAGCGGAACCCCAGCAGCTCGCGGCATCCTGCCGCGTTCTACATCGGCACAACCGGCATTCCGCACATGACTGTGGAACCCCCGCGGCATTTTGACCTGACCGCGGTAGTCGGCGGCAAAATCGCGGTACTCCGCGGTAATCCGCAGTAATCCGCGGTAATCCGCGGCAATCCGCGGTGAGCTTCCGCGGTGAGGTTCACCGCGGAAGGTATCCGCGGAGACGTCCCGCGGAGGAGTTCCGCGGGGAGGATATTCCGCGGAAGGGAGGTTCCGTGGAGACGCTCCGTGGAGAACTTCCGCGGAGGGGAAAAGAGGGGAGGAAACAGGTCGCCATGCCGAAGCAAACCTCCTCCAGTATGGCTGCCGACGCAACTGCCGAGGCCAGCGCCGTCAGCGGTCAACGTCGACCACCGCCATCATCACCACAGCGGCAGCAGCAGCAGCCGCAGCAGCAGCAGCTGCCACTACAGTAGCAGCTGCCACTACAGTAGCAGCAGCCACTGTAGCAGCAGCAGCAGCCGCCGCCACAACACCAGCAGCCACCGTTGCAGCAGCAGCAGCGGCGGCCGCCGAGCCCGACGACATTGGCGCGCCAAGTGCGCGCGCTGGCAGACCTACAGGCGGAGAGCCGCGATACCTTGACGAGGCAGGTTGCCGAACTACAAGATATGGTCAGGGGCTTGCTGTCCCAGCAGCAGCAGCAGCAGCAGCAGCATCCGTCGACTGACCCAAGCGAGGACCACCTTGCCCACGTCGGTAATGCTGATGAAGTCGCGGAGAACCTCTCGGACTTCAGCGAGGAGGGCGAGGAAGAGGTGCTCCGAGCGCGCCTCATCCGCCTGGAGGCGCGTCGCAGAGCGCGTGAGGCCAATGCAGCCCTCCAGGGCACCAGCTCCAGCATCAACGCTGACCCGAGCTCATCTCGCCACCCACTGAGCTTTGAGGAGCTGGCTCTGCAGGCCCGCCTGGGTAAGGGAATTGCCTCCTCGATGCCTGACCCCGTAGTGGCTTCGGCCGTTGCCCTGCCGACGGTCAAGCCACTCAAGTGGTTTGAGTCAGACCCGCCCGACTTCCGGACTGGGAACGACTTCAAGTCCTGGGAGCCGCGCTTTCGCATGTGGGCCATGAGCGAGGGAGTCCTCCCCTACTACCTCGCACCATATNCCGCGGAGGAGTTCCGCGGGGAGGATATTCCGCGGAAGGGAGGTTCCGTGGAGACGCTCCGTGGAGAACTTCCGCGGAGGGGAAAACAGGGGAGGAAACAGGTCGCCATGCCGAAGCAAACCTCCTCCAGTATGGCTGCCGACGCAACTGCCGAGGCGAGCGCCGTCAGCGGTCAACGTCGACCACCGCCATCATCACCACAGCGGCAGCAGCAGCAGCCGCAGCAGCAGCAGCAGGAGCTGCCACTACAGTAGCAGCTGCCACTACAGTAGCAGCAGCCACTGTAGCAGCAGCAGCAGCCGCCGCCACAACACCAGCAGCCACCGTTGCAGCAGCAGCAGCGGCGGCCGCCGAGCCCGACGACATTGGCGCGCCAAGTGCGCGCGCTGGCAGACCTACAGGCGGAGAGCCGCGATACCTTGACGAGGCAGGTTGTCGAACTACAAGATATGGTCAGGGGCTTGCTGTCCCAGCAGCAGCAGCAGCAGCAACAGCATCCGTCGACTGACCCAAGCGAGGACCACCTTGCCCACGTCGGTAATGCTGATGAAGTCGCGGAGAACCTCTCGGACTTCAGCGAGGAGGGCGAGGAAGAGGTGCTCCGAGCGCGCCTCATCCGCCTGGAGGCACGTCGCAGAGCGCGTGAGGCCAATGCAGCCCTCCAGGGCACCAGCTCCAGCATCAACGCTGACCCGAGCTCATCTCGCCGCCCACTGAGCTTTGAGGAGCTGGCTCTGCAGGCCCGCCTGGGTAAGGGAATTGCCTCCTCGATGCCTGACCCCGTAGTGGCTTCGGCCGTTGCCCTGCCGACGGTCAAGCCACTCAAGTGGTTTGAGTCAGACCCGCCCGACTTNCTGGGAACGACTTCAAGTCCTGGGAGCCGCGCTTTCGCATGTGGGCCATGAGCGAGGGAGTCCTCCCCTACTACCTCGCACCATATCAGGCGCCTGACCCCGCTCAGACACACATGGCAGTCCGCACAGCTTCCGGCCTGATGAAGGCCGCACCGGACTTTACCAAGGACTTCAGTCGGTTCCTTGGCGATTCGCTGACCGGCTCAGGAGCTGACCCTTGCGCGGCGTGGGCACTGGCCGTCACTCTGTTTGAGGGCGCCACCTTGGCTTTGACATCCGAGCGCCTCGCTGACTTCAACTCCCTCTGCCAGACTGCTCAGGAGTCTGCAGCTGACTACTGGCACCGGGCGATCCAGCTGTTCGAGGATCTTGGGGACGATGCTCCTGCGCAATACTCCGCCCTAGAGATTATCCTCTACGGCATCCACCCCAACTACGCACGTGTCTTCAGCAACTTCGACCAGAC
This sequence comes from Penium margaritaceum, assembly GCA_023375785.1. Lineage (NCBI taxonomy): Eukaryota > Viridiplantae > Streptophyta > Zygnematophyceae > Desmidiales > Peniaceae > Penium > Penium margaritaceum. The sequence continues at coordinate 14,638 of SZWC01023820.1, forward strand.
GCTGCTTCGCGACATGGCAAGCGACGGGACCCTGTTGCGCTGGGCTACTCTCCACTTTCTAGATGTTGCAGGCATGGACGCCGCGAACCGCGCTCGCCGCAGCACCGCTTCAGCTGCATTTGCCGCCGCGTCTCCCTCCCCGCCGTCTATAGCAATGGCGGCTCCAGCTCAGGGGAAGAAGGGCCGCTCAAGTGGTGGTTCCAGCGGTGGGACCAGGAGCGGCACCAGCACTGGCAATGTCAGCCGCAGCAGCAGCGGCGGGAGCAGCAGCAGCGGCGGCGGCAGCAGCAGCAGCGGCTCTGGCAGCACGACGGGACGCCGCCTCGTGTGCTTCAGCTGCGGTGGTGACCATCGCTATCCCGACTGCACTCGCCTGACAGGACGCCCACTGGATTGGGCCAAGGTCACCCGTGGGCTGCAGTAGGCGCACGAGGCGCGCATGCGACAGACGTCCGGTGCGACCGCCCGCTCGGCCACCACTACCGCAGCCGTCCCAGAGGAGTCCGCCGCCACAACAGGCTAGTCCGCGGATCCTCGCGACCAGGCGCTTGCCGAACGCGACAGGATGATCGCCGAGCTTCACCAGCTTCTCGCCCTGCGCTCATCTCAGGGAGNAGCAGCAGCAGCGGCGGCGGCAGCAGCAGCAGCGGCTCTGGCAGCACGACGGGACGCCGCCTCGTGTGCTTCAGCTGCGGTGGTGACCATCGCTATCCCGACTGCACTCGCCTGACAGGACGCCCACTGGATTGGGCCATGGTCACCCGTGGGCTGCAGCAGGCGCACAAGGCGCGCATGCGACAGACGTCCGGTGCGACCGCCCGCTCGGCCACCACTACCGCAGCCGTCCCAGAGGAGTCCGCCGCCACAACAGGCTAGTCCGCGGATCCTCGCGACCAGGCGCTTGCCGAACGCGACAGGATGATCGCCGAGCTTCACCAGCTTCTCGCCCTGCGCTCATCTCAGGGAGTTGCAAGTGCGTTGACTGAGTAGAGGGGTCCTACTGCCTGTGGACTGTCTGTGTCGTTGCGTGATGATGCCTGTGGTGGTCGCCATGCCCAGCCGTGTGCGCGTGACGGACCCGATGACGTGTCCTGGTTGCATGCGTCTCATGTCCGCTCCGTTGCTCGTCTTGTCGCGTTGCCTGTCGAGCAACCTGCTGCCGCGCCTTGTTCCGTCGCCGAGTGCCACGTTGCCCCTTGTACACGGGTCACAGATGCCACATGGGTTGTGGACTCTGGTGCCACCCATCACATGACGTGTCGTCGTGACGCCTTTGTCGTCTTGCATCCCGTTGGCGCTGTTCGCTCTGTTCGCACTGCAGCTGGCCATGAGGTCCCTATCCAGGGTGTTGGGGTTGTGCAGTTCACTGGGCCAGCTGGTCCCGTCTACATCTCCGACGTCCTTTTTGTCCCTTATCTGGAACTCAGCCTGCTTTCTGTCCGTGCTTGCACCAAGATGGGCCTCGGTGTCACGCACACGGCTGCCGATGCTCGCATCTTTGTGCGCGACACCGAGGAGACAGTCCTCAGTGGGACGGTCGTCAATGATTTGTATCACATTGATGGGTCCTCTGCGCGTGCACCCCCTTTACCTCCCTCTTCCGCTGCCCGTGTTTTCATCGCTGGTGCTCTGTCCCCCGAACACCACCGCCTCCTACATCGACGTCTTTGTCACGTGCACCTGGGGGCTGTCGATAGGCTGATCCACACTCAGCCTGTTCTCGGTCTTGATGCAGCGTCCTTTGAGGCGCCGCCCACGACCGACTGTCTGGCCTGTGCTGAGGGAAAAATGCACCGGTCTACTTATCCTGCGTCTGTCTCCAGGGCTCGTCGGCCCCTGGAGCTTGTCCACTCCAACCTCATGGGTCCGCTCCCTGTCAAGTTTTAGGAAGACCACGGTCGCTACGTCCTGACATTGACTGATGACTTCACGCGCATGCATTGGGTCTACAGCCTGCATCAGAAGAGCAATGCAGCCATTGTGGTCCGCATTTGGCTAGTCATGGCTGAAAGCCAGTCTCCCCACTGCCTTCAGACCTTTCGCTCGGACCGTGGCGGCGAGTATCTCGGCGACATGGCACGCTCCTTCACCAAGCTTGGTGTCTTTCACAACCTCTCTGCTCCCGCCACCCCCCAGCAGAACGGTGTCTCTGAGCGCTGGAACCGCACCATGGAGGATGCGGTCCGCGCCATGTGCGCCGACAGTGCCATGCCTGAGGCCTTTGCCTTTGAGGGCATGGCCTACATGACCTGGGTCTGGAACCGCATTCCCCACGGTCCCCTCCTAGGTCACCGCACGCCCTACGAGTTGTGGTACGGGCGTCGAGCGGATCTGCGCCTGGCCCGTGTCCGGGGCTCCCTTGCCTGCGTCTGGTTCACGCCGGAGCAGCAGGGGAGCAAGCTCTCTCCGCGGGGCCGCCTCTGCGCCTTTGTTGGCGTCGCCCCGCGGTCAAAGGCCTGGCGGTTCTGGGACCCCGAGCGCCACCGCATCGTGGAGTCTCGTGACGCTCTCTTCTTCGAGCATCTCGCCTTCCGCGACCTTGCTCGCATCCACACTCTGTGTACTGCTCATGCCCCTGGGTGTTCCGGTCCCCGTCGTGTGGGGGAGGCTCCTGGTCCAATTGGTACAGTGCCCCCGTCCGGTGCAGTCACTCCGACGCCGGCACCCCCGGGGCTGTCCCCAGCGGTTGTGCCCACCGGCACCCCCAGCCCCGCCCCGTCTCTGGCTCTCTCCTCTGCCCCCGACTCTCCGCTCTCGCCCGTGTCCGAGTCTGCGTCCGAGTCTGCCTCCGCGTCTACGGCTCTGCCTGATCCTGCGCCTGCTTCCGCGTCTGAGACTGAGTCTGACCCTGCGTCTGCTTCCGCGTCTGAGGCTCAGTCTGACCCTGTGTCCGCGTCCGTGTCTGGCGCTAAGCTGTCCTTATCTCCAGCCACAGGCACGCCTGCGTCTGCCGAGGGCCTGACCCCAGCCGTTGATGCCACGCCAGCCTCGAGTGGCATGCCTGCCGTGCGGTCCACACCGGCATGTGAGCCAGCAGCGCCCTGTTGGAATGATGCTCCTCACCATGGCAGGAGTGACTCCAAAAAGGAACACCAAAAAGACAAGCCTTAGTGGCTTAGTGGTTAATGGTGTTCACCTATAGAGGCAGGGGCCCGGGTTCAAGTCCGACAAGATGAATTTCTGTCCTGCCTCAAGGGAGGTGGAAAATAGATGCCAGGAAGCTAGCTCAACCTCTAGAGTTCCTCTTTAAGTTTCTAGAAGGCCAGGTGAGGGTCCAGGAAGGTGGCACACCTTCTAGAAGGGGTGACTTGTCCTACAAGGCATCTAGAGGTGTCTTGGTCTTCTGGANTGCTAGGAAGCTCCAAATCTGGCATGCTTTGGTGTTCTGGAAAGCTTAGATCAGTGGCTATAAAATGCCACTGCTTGTGAGCCTTGATCAAGTGTTCATTCCCAGTCAATTGAGGCTAAAACTATTGCCACAATCTCTGACCAGATTTTGCCATCCTTGGAACCAGTTGCCTACACAGTTTCAGTCTCTCCAAAAGTAGTTGGTGGTGTGAACCAGCCACTGCTAGGGACCCTCCAGGGTGCACACTCACCCTCAGGCCAACACGCCCACTGCTCCTGCCCCATCGGACCCCTACACACGGGCACCCGGCGGACGTCTCCACCCGCGCCCCACGCGCAGCGTCGTCAGTGGTGATCCGGGCACAAAGGTCCTCGGCCTGAGTGCGCACGGCCTTGCTGAGGTTCACCCTGGCTGTGCCACTGGTGCAGCACTACTTGCTCATGAGCGCGGTCTTGCTCGTGACGCCGCTGAATCCATGGTGACGGTTGACCCTCCCTCTGCAGCATATGCCCTGGCTACACGGAGTGCACCAATGCTGGCTCCCGATCCCACCAGTCTGCGTGAGGCCTTGTCGGCCCCTGATGCTGAGCAGTGGTGTACTGCCTGCCGGACTGAGCTTGATGCCATCCGCGAGCACGGCGTCTTTGAGTTGGTGGACTTGCCAAAGAACCGCAAGGCCATCAAGGCCAAGTGGGTTCTACGCAAGAAGCTTAAGCCAGACGGCACTGTGGAGCGGTGCAAAGCGCACCTGACAGCAAAGGGCTTTTCTCAGGTCCCTGGCGTGGACTACACCGAGACCTTTGCCCCTGTTGGGCGGATGACGACCATACTCACGCTGCTGAGCCAGGTGGCTGGGAACTTCATCAGATGGATGTCAACAACGCCTTCCTAAACGGGGATCTTGAGGAGGAGGAGATCTACATGGTCCAGCCACCCGGCTTTGAGGATGGTACCGGTCGCGTGTACCGGCTGCGGAAGGCCTTGTACGGCCTGAAGCAGTCACCGTGCTGCTGGAACCTGGAGATCACCAGCACGCTGAGACGCGCTGGGTACGTTCAGAGTGATGCTGATCCATCCCTGTTCGTCTCACAGTCCCCAGCACCGCTCGCTGCCATCCTCATCTACGTGGACGACCTCTTGATCACCTCGCCCGACCTGGGAGCAGTGAACGCTGCCAAGGCCGTTCTCTTCTCAGCCTACAAGATGAAAGATCTTGGTGAGGCCTTTGTTTTCTTGGGGATGGAGATCGTGGGCGACCGTGTTCATCACACACTCTGTGTCTATCAGGGACGCTACGCAGAGACTGTGGGGGAGCGCTTTGCCGACCTCCTTGCTGCGGTCCGCACGGCCTCAACGCCCATGACCCCTGAGGGGCAGGCCGCCCTGAAGGTGGATGACCCAGCGGACCTTGGGGAGCCAGTTGATGTGACCATGTACCTACGAGTCATCGGCTCGCTCATGTACTTGGCCAGCACGACATGGCCCGACATTGCCTTCACTGTAAACCTGCTTGCCCAGTTCTCGTAGGCTCTGTGCCAGCGAACACTGGAGGCCGCAGTCCGGTGTGTGTGCTACATTTTGTCCACCACGCGCTTCGGCCTGTGCTTTCGCGAGCAAGTGTCCGTTGTGCTCGATGGGTACACAGACAGTGACTGGGCGTGGAGTCCAGATGGCAAAAGCCGCACCGGCTACATCTTCCTCATTGGAGGTACTGCAGTGTCCTGGCGAAGTGGGAAGCAGGGTTGCATCGCACGCAGTACTGCTGAGGCAGAGTATGTTGCCCTAGGCGCCGGTGCAGCGGAATGTGTCTGGCTCGTCCGCCTGTTGCGTGAACTGCGTCAGTCCATTCCCCCCGTGGTTCTCCAGTGTGACAACATGAGCGCGGAGGCCATCGCCAAGAACTCAGGTGTGTTCCATGCACGCACGAAGCACATCAATGTTGAGCATCACTTTGTGCGTGACCTGGTTGATCGTGGTGAGATCCGAGTCATCCACGTGAGCACTGACAGGCAGTGCGCGGATTTCCTGACCAAGGCTCTGGGTCGTTCGAAGTTTCATGCGGCCACTCGTTCCGTTGGACTCTGCCCCACCCNGACTGGGCGTGGAGTCCAGATGGCAAAAGCCGCACCGGCTACATCTTCCTCATTGGAGGTACTGCAGTGTCCTGGCGAAGTGGGAAGCAGGGTTGCATCGCACGCAGTACTGCTGAGGCAGAGTATGTTGCCCTAGGCGCCGGTGCAGCGGAATGTGTCTGGCTCGTCCGCCTGTTGCGTGAACTGCGTCAGTCCATTCCCCCCGTGGTTCTCCAGTGTGACAACATGAGCGCGGAGGCTATCGCCAAGAACTCAGGTGTGTTCCATGCACGCACGAAGCACATCAATGTTGAGCATCACTTTGTGCGTGACCTGGTTGATCGTGGTGAGATCCGAGTCATCCACGTGAGCACTGACAGGCAGTGCGCGGATTTCCTGACCAAGGCTCTGGGTCGTTCGAAGTTTCATGCGGCCACTCGTTCCGTTGGACTCTGCCCCACCCCTGCTGCAGGTTAATTCCTCATGTGCCGCCCTGTATGTGCTGTGCCTACTGCTTGTAGCGGCCGTGCGTTTCCTGCTCTGTACAGCGTCAGTGTCTGCATGTGCATGGACGTGTTTCGCCCTCCGGTCATGGGGGAGTGTTGTTGTGTGTGTCGTACACAGCTTACGGTGACCCCTCGGCTCATGTCCATTCACGTGCAGATCCCTGAGACTGGCGACGGCGGCAGCAGACTGGCAGCCGGTGGCGATGGGCACCCAGAAGACTTCCGTATTTTGTAGACTCGTGCTGTGTCAGAGCACGTAGGCGTGCAGCCTATCAGGATGTAGATCTCGTCGACGTGGCCGTTCTGGTTCAAACGGCTCGTCGTTCTGACGTGTCTGCAGGGAATTGTGACCAAAACTGTGTTTTTGCCACTGTTTTGTCCTGCTAGAAAAATAGCGCCGATTGTGCGCCGTGTGTGTGTGCATCCACTAGGTCCGTGGCACTATTTAGGTGGTCCAGACCTCAGTTGTTAACCCTCTCTGCACATTTCAACATTTGCAGCTTCTGACACTTGTGTTTGTGTCTCTAGCCAACCCCTTGCTGTTCTCACCTCCACCTGTGTGTGCTAGTGAGTTAGCTAGCTGGCTTGCGTTGCCATGCTAGCGACAGCNTCTCTCACTAGGCGTCAGCGCCAGGTCAGCGTGTGACGACAGTCACAAGTTAGAGACAAAACTGCAGGGGTCTGGGTTGGGACACGAACAGAGTGTCAGGAAACTCAAACTGAATACAATTGCAGAGAGAAATAACAAATGACAGGTCCAAGGCATAAATACCTGCTGCGGCGCATGGCGGTTGTTGCACGCGGCAGTCCAAGAGCTGTCCTAAAAACCGGCCCGAAACCACTGTTTTGGCCATAACTCAGCGCACACATGTCAGAATGCTACGCCGTCTGAACTTAGACGTGCAGGATCAAAAGACGGACGCTACGATTGGTCACGTGCATGCATCCATCATCAGACGGTGGAAATACAATGCAAAAACATGCGAATAGTGCTCATGGCCAGTCCGCCAAAAGACGCCTACAAGCTGTAGAGAAGACATCAGAGAGTCCCGGCAGCATCTGGGGCTCTGGAACGGTAGTCGGCCAGCTCCAAGCCGGTAGTCCACCGCCAGTTGTCGCACCAGTGTCACGAGGGCCCGACTCAGGGATCTGCATGAGTATGGACACGGCCAAGTGGTCACAGTAAACTGTACAAGAACTTCACAAATCACAACACTCCCTCATGACCTGATGGTACGCATGTCCATACACGTGCAACACTCGTACAAACACAATAGTGAGTGAAACAAAGAAATGAGGCACAGATGCACATCCCACACTCAACCACCCTCAGGCATGGGGTGAACCCGAACAGAACAAATGGCCACCAAGAACGTTCCGCGAGCTAGTGCCTTCATCAAGAATTCAGCATGCTGCATGTCAGTGCCAACGCACATGACGGAGATCACGCGCCGCTCCACCAGGTCACGAACGAAGTGATACTCAACCGCAATGTGCTTTGTGCGAGCATGAAATACACCGGAGTTCTCTGCAATGGCGAGAGCACTGTGGTTGTCGCAACGCAGCACAATGGCGGGTAGTGACTGTTGAAGGTCAAGAAACAAGCGCTGCAGCCAAACTGCCTCAGTAGCCCCTGCGCCCAAAGCAACGTACTCTGCCTCCGACGAACTCCGTGCGATGCAGCCCTGCTTCCCGCTTCGCCAAGAGAGAGCGGTACCACCGAGCAGGAACACGTAGCCAGTACGAGTGCGCCCATCTGGGCTCCAAGCCCAGTCGCTGTCAGTGTAGCCTTCAAGGACCACCGAACACTGCCGACAAAAACAGAGTCCGAGGTACGGTGTGGAGACCACATACCCCACCACTCGCATGGCCGCGTGAAGGGCTCTCACACATGGAGCCTGCGAGAACTGAGCAAGGAGGTTGACGGCGAACGCGATATCAGGACGCGTGGTAGTGGCCAGGTACATCAGAGATCCGATGAGACAGAGGTACAAGGTTACGTCCACTATCTCCCCTAGCTGTGTAGGGTCATCCACCTTCAGGGCATCCTGCCCATCAGGTGCAAGAGGTGTGGAAGCGGACGGGACTGCACCAAGGAGATCGCTGAAGTACTCCCCCACGACTCATGCGTATCGGGCCAATAGTGTCCGACGTCTACGATCTCGCACGATCTCCATACCAAGAAACACCGATGCAAGACCGAGGTCCTTCATCCTGTAGGCAGTCTGCAGGACAGCCTTGGCCTCCTTCACGGCCTCCAGGGACGGAGACGCGATCAGAAGGTCATCGACATAGACCAGGATGGTGGTGAACTGCTCGGGTGTCGGTAGGATGAAAAGAGAGGGGTCTGCCTCGCTCTGTACGTATCCTACATGAGTCAAAGTGCCGGTGATCTCCCGGTTCCAACACTGCGGAGACTGCTTGAGGCCCTACAAGGACTTGGGCAAGCGCCAGACCTTGTCACTGTCCTCAAAGCCCGGTGGCTGAGCCACGTAAATCTCCTCATCTAGAGAGCCATGGAGGAATGCATTATTCACATCCATCTGGTGTAGTTCCCAGTCATGCTGAGCCACTACACCGAACAAAGCTCGAGCTGAGGTCATGCGACCGACAGGGGCAAAGGTCTCAGTGTAATCGACTCCCTCAATTTGAGAGTACCCCTTGACGACCAAGCGGGCCTTGTAGCGTTCCAGTGAGCCATCTGGCTTCACCTTCTTGTGAAAGACCCACTCGACCTGAATAGCCTTCCTCCCAAGAGGAAGGTTGACAAGCTCGTAGACTCTGTGCTCTCGGATAGCGCGAAGCTCATCCTCACAGGTTGCATGCCAAGCGTCAGCATCATGTGATGAGAGAGCCTCCCTCAGTGTGCCCGGGTCGGGTGCAATAGAGAGAGAACTCTGTGTGGCAAGTGCCCACGCCTCAGTGCCGGGCCTGACGACCACGAGATCAGCTGCTACGTCACAGGCGATATGGAACTTGTGAGTGACGAGGGCGTGCCCTACGGGGCANCATACACGTGCAACACTCGTACAAACACAATAGTGAGTGAAACAAAGAAATGAGGCACAGATGCACATCCCACACTCAACCACCCTCAGGCATGGGGTGAACCCGAACAGAACAAATGGCCACCAAGAACGTTCCGCGAGCTAGTGCCTTCATCAAGAATTCAGCATGCTGCATGTCAGTGCCAACGCACATGACGGAGATCACGCGCCGCTCCACCAGGTCACGAACGAAGTGATACTCAACCGCAATGTGCTTTGTGCGAGCATGAAAGACACCGGAGTTCTCTGCAATGGCGAGAGCACTGTGGTTGTCGCAACGCAGCACAATGGCGGGTAGTGACTGCTGAAGGTCAAGAAACAAGCGCTGCAGCCAAACTGCCTCAGTAGCCCCTGCGCCCAAAGCAACGTACTCTGCCTCCGACGAACTCCGTGCGATGCAGCCCTGCTTCCCGCTTCGCCAAGAGAGAGCGGTACCACCGAGCAGGAACACGTAGCCAGTACGGGTGCGCCCATCTGGGCTCCAAGCCCAGTCGCTCTCAGTGTAGCCTTCAAGGACCACCGAACACTGCCGACAAAAACAGAGTCCGAGGTACGGTGTGGAGACCACATACCCCACCACTCGCATGGCCGCATGAAGGGCTCTCACACATGGAGCCTGCGAGAACTGAGCGAGGAGGTTGACGGCGAACGCGATATCAGGACGCGTGGTAGTGGCCAGGTACATCAGAGATCCGATGAGACAGAGGTACAAGGTCACGTCCACTATCTCCCCTAGCTGTGTAGGGTCATCCACCTTCAGGGCATCCTGCCCATCAGGTGTAAGAGGTGTGGAAGCGGACGGGACTGCACCAAGGAGATCACTGAAGTACTCCCCCACGACTCATGCGTATCGGGCCAATAGTGTCCGACGTCTACGATCTCGCACGATCTCCATACCAAGAAACACCGATGCAAGACCGAGGTCCTTCATCCTGTAGGCAGTCTGCAGGACAGCCTTGGCCTCCTTCACGGCCTCCAGGGACGGAGACGCGATCAGAAGGTCATCGACATAGACCAGGATGGTGGTGAACCGCTCGGGTGTCGGTAGGATGAAAAGAGAGGGGTCTGCCTCGCTCTGTATGTATCCTACATGAGTCAAAGTGCCGGTGATCTCCCGGTTCCAACACCGCGGAGACTGCTTGAGGCCCTACAAGGACTTGGGCAAGCGCCAGACCTTGTCACTGTCCTCAAAGCCCGGTGGCTGAGCCACGTAAATCTCCTCATCTAGAGAGCCATGGAGGAATGCATTATTCACATCCATCTGGTGTAGTTCCCAGTCATGCTGAGCCACTACACCGAACAAAGCTTGAGCTGAGGTCATGCGACCGACAGGGGCAAAGGTCTCAGTGTAATCGACTCCCTCAATTTGAGAGTACCCCTTGACGACCAAGCGGGCCTTGTAGCGTTCCAGTGAGCCATCTGGCTTCACCTTCTTGTGAAAGACCCACTCGACCTGAATAGCCTTCCTCCTAGGAGGAAGGTCGACAAGCTCGTAGACTCTGTGCTCTCGGATAGCGCGAAGCTCATCCTCACAGGTTGCATGCCAAGCGTCAGCATCATGTGATGAGAGAGCCTCCCTCAGTGTGCCCGGGTCGGGTGCCATAGAGAGAGAACTCTGCGTGGCAAGTGCCCATGCCTCAGTGCCGGGCCTGACGACCACGAGATCAGCTGCTACGTCACAGGCGATATGGAACTTGTGAGTGACGAGGGCGTGCCCTACGGGGCATGCTGGATGTACCTCTGTGAGCTTAATGCGGACACTCAGGCCTAGGGCCTTTGTGCCGGGGTCACCACTCGCGATGCTATGAGAGGAGCGCCTGGGTCCGGGGCCCAACGCTCGCTGAGCTCCGGAATCCAGTGGTCGAAGACGGCCACCGGGCTCACGGGAGTAACCTGAGGCTGAGGGACGCACCTCAGGCTCAGGGACAGGTGCGACCACAGGGACAGGTACGACCACAGCTGGTGAGGGCATAAACACGAGGCAGCCGGAGATGCCGTGCGAGGAGATGCGTGTGTGGGGAACACAGGGCTGGGTGTGACAGCCGGAGCAGGTAAGACTGGACCTGACACTAAGGTAGGAGTACCAGTTGCCGTAGGAACGGGAGTGGGCGAGACTGGATCAGATACAGAGACAGGAGTGCCAGCAGACGCAGGTGCTGGTGCAGAAGGAGGCGTGGGAACAGAGGTACCTGTGGGGTGTGAAACAAGGTGTACAGGCGAGATCTCTGGACCGACGGCAATGATCGCAGAATCAGCAAGGGCCGGAGACCGAGAGGGGGCTCGAGCGGACACATCAGCCTGATGAGAGGTGCTCGCTCGCGTAGAAGTTTCCCCCATCCGCCGAGAACCCTCACAGGAAGGAACATGGGCGGCGGAGAGTGCTGTGATCAAAGTCAGGTCACGGTAGGTGAGAGACTCAAAAGACAACCCGTTGCGGGACTCAATGACGCGACGACGAGTAGGGTACCAGAGGCGCCAGGCCTTTGACCGCGGGGAAATGCCTATGAAGGCACACAAGTGGCCCCGAGGTGAGACCTTGGACCCCTGCTGGTCCTCGATGTACCACACGGAGGCCAGAGAGCCCCAAACGCGAGCGAGACGAAGGTCAACACGATGTCCAAACCAGAGCTCGTACGGTGTAATATGGTCCGGAAGCGAACCGTGCGGGAGGCGGTTCCAGACCCAAGTCATGTAGGTGAAACCCTCAAAGACAAAAGACTCTGGGAGACCGCACTCAGACCGCATGGCACGAACCACATCCTCCATGGTGCGGTTCCAGTGCTCAGATACACCGTTCTGCTGGGGGGTAGCAGGAGCGGAGACCTAGTGAAAAATCCCGTGCTCAGCAAAGAAGGAGTCTGTCTCGCCAAGGAACTCGCTGCCGCGATCCAAGCGGAAGGTATGTAGCGTGTGGCACGACTGACGCTCAGCCATCACCAGCTAGAGTCGAACCGCAAGGGCGACGTCGCTCTTCTGACAAAGACTGTAGACCCACCGCATCTGGGTAAAGTCATCAGTCAGAGTCAGAACATACCGGCCCCTCTTGGACAGAGACTCGATTGGGAGAGGGCCGAGAAGGTCTGAGTGAACCAACTCGAGAGGCCGAAGCGCTCGGGAATGAGAGTCAAGGTAGGTGCACCGGTGCATCTTCCCCTGAGCGTAAAAAAGACAGTCAGTCTTGGGTGGCTTCTCGAAAGAAGCCACGTCAAGACCAAGAGCCGGCTGTGTCCGAATGAGCTTCGACGCAGTGTCGGAGGCCACGTGACACAGACGGCGATGAAGCAACCGCTGGTGTTCCGGAGATAAAACACCAGTGACAAAGACACAACCGGAGGAGGAGGAAGAGCAAGGAGAGGAGGGCCGAGCGATGCGATACAGATCATCTATGGCTGAAGCACGCAGGACGACACTACGGGTGTCAGTAGCAGTCACAGTCGCCGAGTCAGCGGTATGCTCCACAGAGAGACCCATCAAGGTGCAGGCATGCACAGAAAGCAAGCTGAGCTGAAGATCAGGTACAAACAACACGTCGGAAAGGTACAAGGGGCCAGACGGACCATCAAAGCATACAACCCCAACACCATGGACTGGCAAGGATTGACCAGAGCCTGTACGAACGGAACGGATGGACGTGACAGGGCCGAGAACAACAAAGTTACTACGACGGCACGTCATGTGATGGGTGGCACCAGAATCGATGATCCAAGTGCCACCAGAGTCACGACTGGAGGACTTCACTGTACAACGAGCAATGGAACACTCAACATCAGAGGGACACTGAGCCGTCAGTGGGGAGGAACGACGCACAACACAAAGATGAGACTCATGAATCCACTCGGTGTAGTCAGGCCCATCATCATCACATGCTGACTGTGCTCCCCGACACGCGTCGGCACGAGCCACAGGAACGGACAAACAAACAGTCTGTGAACCACCCGACGATGACAACACACTCGCACCTCCCTCAAAGCGGAGCGCCAGAAGGTGGAAAAGCTCAGCAATGGTGTGGTCACGCGGGTCCGGATCGCTGCTGCTCGCCGGTGAGGAGGCAGGAACAGCTGCAGTCGTGGCCGCCGCGCATCCGGAGGAGGATGCGGGTGACGTGTCAGACGTGGAACGGCGAGCATGAGCAGTCTGGAGCCCACGCGTGATCCGCGCCCAGTCGAGCGGCTACTGGCACTCGGTGTAGCGATGGGCGCCTCCACAGTTGTAGTAGTGCACAGAACGGCCACTGCTACCACTGGATGACGACTGCTGCTGACCTGATCCACGCTTCCTATTCTTCTTCTTCCCTTGGGCGGCTGCTACAACGCCCTGTGTTTGCGTGGGTGTAGACGAGGTCAAAGAGGAAGAGGAAGATAAGGAAGTGATGGAGGAGGACGAGGGAGACTGCAGGAGGGAAGATGGTGGTGATGCAATGACTGCTGCAGCGAGGGAAGTCTCCTGATGGGCTATGGCTGCGTCGCGGGCTGAGGTCACCTGAAGGAAGAGCTGATGCGCCCAAGGAAGCAGCTGCAGAGTGGCTGAGAAGGGCTTGAGGACAGCGTCGCTGTACCGTGTGAAGATGTCGGTGTACTCGAGGCGAACTCTGAGCATAACCGTACGAAGCGCCCACAGCTGTGTGCCTCCTGAGGTCCCCAAGCGCGTGTAGATGCGCATGGTGCGTCGCCAGTAATCCGCTGCAAGCTCCGCAGGCCCTTGACGGAGCAAATGGAAAGCACGAATGTGTGATGCATGAGTGGCGTGTGTCTCTGCGGCCAGCAGGGATAAGGCCAGATCCCAACCTCCAAGGGGATCGACGCCGGTGCTTGTGCCGGCCTCGCCAAGGAAGGGGCGGAAGTCGACGACAGTCTCGCGTGGCATGGCATAGAGGAGTCCGCGCATGGCCCGGGCTGCTGTCAGTACCTGTGCTGGGTCTGTAGGCTGGTACGGGCTGTGGTAGTAAGGCCACACTCCCTCAGAAGTAGTCCACACCTGAAACAGGATCTCCCAGTAGTGGAAGCCATCCTCACTGATGTACCGTGGAGGTGGTGCCTTAAAATCCTTGGGCTGCCGCTCCGTGGGGAGAGCAACCACAGGCTGAGAAGGAGGAGAGACGGGAAAGAATCCTAGAAGAGGATGGTTACTGGGGTAGTCAGGTGACAATCGTATCAGGGAAAACGGAGGAGATCGGGTGCCCGTCTGTAGCTGACGAAGGCGCTCCTGAAAGACTCGAATCTCCTGAGCCGGGGAATCATCCATAATGCCTGGCATGAGTGGCTCATCATCCAGGAGGTCAGCAAGTGGTGGGACAGGTCGAGCGCCAGTCACGGGTGCCTGAGCCGACTGCTGGGTAGAGACCGCGATGCCGACAGCTCCCTCAGAAACCCGCTGAGGAGCCGTGGACTGAGCACGCAGAAGCTCAGTCAACGTGCGGATAGCGTCAGTCTGCTCTCTCTGGAGGCGACGCATCTCATCCTGCTGGCTTCGCAGGTCCTCAATGGCCTGCGAGCGTGGACTCAGTACACCAGACGAAGAGGAGGTGGGGTCGCCTGGTCCCTTCTCCTTGTCGGACAGGCTAATGTCGCCGCTCAGAATGGGGCGACAGGTCAAGTTTGTCGGATTTGAAAACTGCTAGCGTTTCTCAAGGATTTGAGACGCTGGCAACGTTTGACTGTCCGGCCAAAAAATTGGCTAAGTATGGTGCTGACAGCCAGAATTTTGGCTTAGTGCTGAAATTTTAAAATTTCGGCACTAAAATTCAAGGTTGTCCAAATCAAGCGAAATTTGGACCACAGAGGCTCCTGAATGTGGTGAACATGATGGTGAAATCTTCAGTCGCAAAAAGTTGGAAAAAGTGGCAAAACGTCACTTTTCCCTGTTCTGCCCGAATTTCAGCAGAAAACAAATCTGCGTTGCACTTCAGTCTTTGCTGGTGGCAACAGAGCACAAAACTGAGCGTGAATAGTAGCTCTGGCAAGCTTGAGAGAAGAGCTTTCCAACGCACCCTCAAACGCCAAAAACGGCATTCGTTTAAAGCCAGGGCAAGCTCGTGCCGACGGGGAGGTGGTGGCTGACGCGATTTTCGTCCGCGGCTCCTCCACATCCGTGCGGCTTCTAGGAAGTTGCATGGACAGGGGCAGCGGTGGCGCACACTGCTGTTGTTGCTGCTGCTGCTGCTGCCGTTGAGCTTGACGGCAATGGCCTCAAGCCACTTTGGCGGCTACTGTTGCTGATGTTTCTGATGCCGCCGCCGATGTTGTTGCTGCTGCTGCTGCTGTGGTCAAAACTGCCAGCACTGTTGCTGCGCTGATGGACAGCTGCTATGGCGCTGCTGCACTGGCGTGCTGCTACACTGCTGCACCCCTCCTGCACAAATCCTCTATCGCGCAGGTGTTGCGGCCTACGCCTTGCAATGACGCAGGTTGGTGGGTCCTCCCAGGACCTATCGCTGCTGCTGTGTGCTGATGCCGCTGCTGTTGCTCACTGCTGCTGTGATTGCTGCATCTCTGCTGTGCAGCACAACAAGCTCTGGCTTGTTGCTATGATACCATGAGGTGTTTCCTAGAACCTTCCTAACCACTTGCCGCGACACTAGGCGTCAGCGCCAGGTCAGCGTGTGACGACAGTCACAAGTTAGAGACAAAACTGCAAGGGTTTGGGTTGGGACACGAACAGAGTGTCAAGAAACTCAAACTGAATATGATTGCAGAGAGAAATAACAAATGACAGGTCCAAGGCATAAATGCCTGCCACGGCGCACGGCGGGTGTCGCACGCGGCAGTCTAAGAGCTGTCCTAAAAACCGGCCCAAAACCACTGTTTTGGCCGTAACCCTGCGCACACATGTCAGAATGCTACGCCGTCTGAACCTAGACGTGCAAGATCAAAAGACGGACGCTACGATTGGTCACATGCATGCATCCATCATCAGACAGTGGATATACAATGCAAAAACATGCAAATAGGGCTCGTGGCCAGTCCGCCGAAAGACGCCTACAAGCTGTAGAGAAGATAGCAGAGAGTCCCGGCAGCATCTGGGGCTCTGGAACGGTAGTCGGCCAGCTCCAAGCCGGTAGTCCGCTGCCAGTCGTTGCACCGGTGTCACCAGGGCCCGCCTCAAGGATCTGCACGAGTATGGACACGGCCGAGTGGTCACAGTAAACTGTACAAGAACGTCACAAATCACAACAGGACATACACCATGGAAGACCAATAAGAAAATGCCACAAGGAGAGCAGCCTCTGTCATAAGGAGGCCATCCATCGGAGGGCAATGGGTTAGCAAGTTCCAATCGATCTCGCTAGCCCGGTCCAATGGGGATGACCTTGTCCTCCCTAATTTTCTCCTAAACCCTTGCATCGCTGTCCGAAACGACTTCTGCAGCGTGCGCTTCCACAATTCATGTCAAATCCACCACCCAACGAGTTAACGTAAATTGTTTGGAGAGCGCTGTTGCTGTCATTAACCCTCTGGTTCTCTCTGTCGCATTGCCACCGACTTGACACTCGCCAGTCTCCAACTGTAGACAGGTTCTCGTACCCCTCAAAGATCTGAGTGTGCATCAACAGCAGCCGGGGGGTCCCCATCAGTTGCCAAGTATGCACATAAAACAACACCCCCCCATGACCCCGTGGCACACGTGTTCATGCACAAGCAAACTAGGTAGTGGTGCTCACGCACTTGTCCTGCCCTCATCCTTCGTTTAAACACACAATTTACACAGGATGAGGTCCAGTCACCACACGCAAAGTCACACAGCCAAGGGTGAGAGACCAGCAGCTGAAGTGGCTGACTCAAACTGAGCACGACCTAATGCCTTTGTCAAGAAGTTGGCAAGCTGGCCCTTCGTGCCGTTCCACACCATGTCGACCTGCCGCTGTTCCCACAGACCACACACGAAGCAATATTCCACAGCAATGTGCTTTGTGCGAGCATGGAACACAACATCGTTTGCAGCAACATCAGTTGCACTGAGATTGTCAAAATGCATGAAAATGCACTCCACCTCCTGACGCAACTCACGGAACAAGCGACGCAACTAAAAACTGTGACATGCACCAGCTCCAAGGGCAACACCCTCTGCCTCCATAGTGCTGCATGCCATGTACCCCTACTTTCCTCTCTTCCATGACACAGCTGTGTTCCCAAGAAGGAACATATAGCACGTTCTTCTTTTGCCATTGGCGTTCCACGCGTAGTCACTATGAATAAATCCTGACACAACCACTCACGGGTGAGAACGGAACAACAGACCAGGCCGTGGTGGCCGCAACACACAGTGCATGACCCGCACTGCTGCCTCAAGGTGGCGGCCACGAAGTGTTTGCGAAAACTACGCAAACAAGTTCATTGGGAAGGCAATGTCAGGCTGTGTTGTGGTGACTAGATACATGACCGACCCAATGAGATGCAAGTATCTAGTTGACTCAACCGGCTCCCCCAGGTCAACTGAGCCGACCGGTTTCAGGATTTCTGGTCCATCGGGCGTCATGTGGGTGGAGGCGGAGGGTGTGAATGCCAAAAAATCAGGAAAATGCTCCTCCAAGGTTTGTATGTATGTACCTTGGTGGACATGCAAAAGTCCACACTTCTGATCGCGGGAACTTTCCATGCCCGAGAAAACCTGAACCTCACCAAGATCCTTCATCTTGTATGTGGCCTGCAACATATCTTTGACCTTCTACACAGCTGCCAGATTTGCCAAGACAGTCAAAAGATCATCGACATACACCAATACAGCAACAAAGGGCTCTGAAATAGCACTCAGGAAGAGCGAGGGATTAACATCGCTCCTCCTATAGCCCCCATGCTCTAATCTTGGACAAAACTCACTGTTCCAACATCTCAGTGATTGTTTCAGACCGTACAGCGCCTTGTGAAGACGCCACACATGACGTGTGCCGTCCTAAATACGGGGCAGCTGGACAATGTAAATCTCTTCGTCCAAGTGGCCATGGAGGAATGCGTTGTTCACGTCCATCTGATGGACCTTCCAGTTATGTTGCAAAGTGAACCCCAAAAGAGCTCGTTTTGTGTCCATCTGGCCGACTGGCACAAATGTGGCATTGAAGTCCACTCCCTTGACTTGTGAATATCCTTTTGCGACCGCACGAGCCTTGTAGCCTTAGTGGAGCTGGCAGGATTTTTCATCAAGCGATAGACCTATCCGGCTTTGATAGCATGGCGCTCGGAAGGGAGGTCGACGGCCTCAAACACTCCGTGCTCAATCAAAGCGTCCATCTCCTCCTCCATAGCAATCTCTACTGCTCAGATTCAGGCCATGAACGGGCCTAGCTTAAAGAGATGGGGTCCGGTAGACTCTCCGGAGGTGTGCACAAAGCACACGCTCGTGCGTCAGGCACAATCTCTTGCAATGCTCAAAGTTTGGCTGCATTACAAGCACAAACATCCTCACAATGCATTTGCCCATATCATGGCTGAGTGTCTGGCAAGACCACACTGTCAGGTTCAGACCGGATAACTAAGCCGAATACCTTCGTGCCTGGATCTCTACTCACCACCTGACGGACAGGCGCTGTGCGCCTTGGCCGGCGTGGAATCATGGTAAGGCATTACACTCTGGGTGGTTGTGGACAAAGACAATCACCCTCCTCATGAGAGTATGCATGAGTTGATGCCAATGACTTAGACGTAGAGGCAGCTGGTGACAGAAAAACCACTCCGTGACAAGGGCGTGCAGGTTGCACGAAAGGGGGCTACAGCTGAACACACCTGCGTAGAGGTAGGAGGAAATACAGAGGATGCAGCGAGAGGTGGAACAGCAGACAAAACAGCCTCGTCAACAGCCAACTCTGGAGGGACAGAGGTAGGAGAGGCAGCAGCCAACAAGGAGGGGGACTCGGTAGACGACGAAGGGGAAACATCATTGGGTATCGCAGGAGGAATAGAAGGAAGAGCCACTGATGACAGAGAAGGCAAAGGAAAGGACACAGCAAGAGGGGACGAGCTAGTTGGGGCCACAAGGGATGCCATAGGGACAGGATGGACAGATGTGCCCGCCCCGAAGGGAGTACCCACACGGTGACCCTCCCCCACACGTCGGGAGCGAGGGCACGAAGCCGAGTGAGGGTCTGGGGACTGAATCTAATGCAGATCATGTTGCATGTAGGATTCAAGAAAAACGGCATCACGGGACTCGACAATGCGGTGGCGATCAGGGTCCCAGAAACGGCAGGGCCTTTGACTGGAGAGCGACCCCCAGAAACAGACACAATTGACCGTGGGAGAGAGTTTGGGCCCTTGTTGGACGTCAGGGACCCAAGCATAGGCGAGACAACCCAAGACATGTGCCAAACAAAGGTCGGCACAACGCCCAAACCAAAGCTCATAAAGAGTCACATGACGGGGAAGCGGGCCATGAGGCACGTGGTTCCACACTCACGTCATATAGGTCATGGCCTCGAAGGCAAAAACCTCTGACAACATTATGTATGGACTTCATAGCATCCATTATTGTACAGTTCTAGAGTTTGGACACGCCATTCTGTTGTGGCATATAGGGAGCGGAGAGGTATTGCGTCACACCTTGCTCCTCAAGAAATTGAGCAACAGGACCCATGAATTCTCCCCTGCGATCCGACCGAAAATGGTACAAGCGTTGATTGGTTTGGTGTTCAACTTGAACCAACGAAGGACTGATGACAAGTTTTGTATCACTTTTGTGACGCAAAAAAAACACCCACCAATAATGAGTGAATCATCAGTCCCAGGCTGCGCTCAGCCTGGGACTCAGTGGGCCAGGGCCCCATGAGGTCAGCATGCACAAGCTCTAGTGGTCTGGACGTTGTGCATAAGGAAGGGGGATACGTGACACGATGCATTTTTCATCGGAGAAAGGGGAGGCAATCAGTGGGAGCTGGCAGTTCAAAAGAGACCGGGTCAAGGCCGAGAACAGGCTTAACACACACAAGTGACTCAATAGTTGTAGAGTGCACATGCCAGAGACAATGCTGTAGCAAACGTTGATGTGCAGCAGACAAGCTGCCAGTTGCATAGAAACGCGCAGACTTAGACGAGGAAGCAGCAACATGACGTGAAGTGTGATACAGACTGCCAATAGCAATATCATGAAGCACAGCACTACAGGTGGAATGAACACTAACAGTGGCAATACCAGCAGCATGCGTGACTGTGAGTCCAAGGCGGTCGCATGTGGGGACAGACAACAGACTGAGATCAAGGTCACGAACATACAGCACGTCAGAGAAGTACACAAGACCCACAGGACCATTGAAACGAACGGCCCCAACACCATGCACTGTGTGCACATGACAAACTGACTGAAATAGACCAAGTACAAAAAAATCACCATGGCGACAGCACATATGATGGGTGGCACCTGAGTCGATGACCCAACTGCCATTCGGAACCTGCCCCACTGGTGAAACAAAACAGAACCCGAAGGAATCATGAGAGGGAAGTGGAGGCTCTGTTGGGTCAGGGCATGCATGATCAGCAACTCACTCAATCCATGACGGCACATCACAGAGAACACGAAAATCCATAGAGAGTGTCACACCATCATCACCAAGCATCCCACACAATCTGTCTGTGGTGCAAAGGGTGAGCCCCTGGGCACTGTGCATGCAACTCACACCTCCCTGAGTGGTCGAGTCCATGTCACTGCGAAAGGAGAATGCAAGGGCTCACTCCAGCTCTGCAATTTGGGCATCGAGAAGCTCTTTCCCAGGTGTCGGAGCACCAGCCACGTTTTCCCGGCTGGCACTACTCGTTGAAGCACCCAGCGTGTCGCTCCCAAGCCTGACATGGGCCCACCAGGCGTCGTGTATTGCCTACCCAATCTTGGCAAAGTCGTGCTCACGAGGGCACGCCTGCCAATTGTGGTCGCCACCACAGTTTTAGCAGCAAAGAACTCCGCCAGTTGCTCCTGAGGACCCCTTGGCCCTCTTAACACTTTTATTCTTTTTCCCTTTCCTTCCCTTATCCAAGACCACCGCCGTGCTCACACTCAATGGAGGAGATGTGGAGGAGGTGATGAGTGATGAGGGAGGGTGAATGGAGGAGATGGAAGATGCTGAGGCCCATGGAGGGGCAGAAGTGGCTGCAACTTGACCCATGGGCGGAAGGTACCGCCCTACCATCCCCACATGGTAGTCTCGCACCCAAGGCAGGAGGGTGCCAGTCTCCCCCATCTGCATGAGCTCCACAGGCTAGAAATGCTGGAAGATATCTGAGTACTTCTCATGGGCTCCCAACATGATCGTAGCCAAAGCTGAATACTGGGGCGGCATCTGCGTGCCCAAGAGATTGTAAGCATGTAATTCATAGTGTCAATATGCATCAGCAACCTCTGTATTGCCCTGGTGTACGGAAGTGAACTCGCAGATGCGTTCATTGAGATCACCCTGACCAATCCGCTGATGGGTGGTCAAAACGAGCTGCCAAGCTCCGAGGGGGCCCGCACCCTGCCCGGTCAGGTCTGCCACATAGGGCTTGACATCCAGAATGGATTCGTCTGGGAATACAAGGACTAGCGTGTGGACTGCTTGAGCTGTAGCAGCAGATTGTGCTGCATCTGTGGCATGTCCCAGGTATGAAACGGGAACTCCCACACCTTGAACCCGAGGCTATCTATAGATATAGATATAGGTATAGATATAGATATAGATATAGATATAGATATAGATATAGA
>SZWC01023821.1:7849-24778 GCA_023375785.1 Penium margaritaceum
CACATCCACAATACTTTCGTCTCTGTTACACCCTATCCCATTGTTGTTGGCCTCTCTCTCTCTCTCTCTCTCTCTCTCTCTCTCTCTCTCTCTCTCTCTCTCTCTCTCTCTCTCTTTCTCTCTCCCCCCCTCCCTCCCCCCTTTCCCTCTCTCTCTTCCTCCCTCCCTCCTTCTGCCACCCTTCCACAACACTAGAAACAGCCAAACACTTCCCAACGAACTGCCTCCAAAGTAACCTTTGCAATGCAGCATTGACCATGAGATAGACCTAAGGCCGCATACCAGATTGACAATCAAAAGAAATCATTGTATGAGCGACCACAAGCTGAACGAACTCAAGAAGCAGCTGGCTAAGATGCTCAGTCAGGGCTTCATCAAGCCATCCATGTCACCCTACTCGGCACGTGTACTTTTTGTAGAAAAGAAATAAGGCGAGATGTGGATGTGCATGGATCATAGAGAAATAAATGACATCATCATAAATAACCAATACCCGCTTCCACAAGTAGTTTAACTCTTCGACTAACTCCGTGCGGTGAGCATTTTCACCAAAATCGACCAAGGCAATGGTTATCATCAGATCCGCATATCTCATGAGGACATGAAGAAGACGGTACTCCACACCAAGTACGGGCACTTCGAGTTCACGAGTATGTTATTCAGACTCATAAACCCTCTTACAACATTTCTTACGGCAATGAGCGATATGTTCCGGCCGAACATCAACAGCTCTGTCATCGTGTACCCCGACACCATCTTAGTGTACATCAATACCCTAGAGGAGCATGAATTCTACAGAAAACTCCCAAATTATAACACTGGTCGCCTTTCGATCGAGTTTCAAAGCCACATTGTTGGCGGCGGACAGATCTGAAAAAAGTGGAGGCGGTCGTTGATTGCCCGACACCCACTAACGTTTGGGACGCATATGTGTTTTTGGGATTGTGCAACAACTTCCATAGATTTGTAAAGGATCAAGACTGAAGTGTCAACGCTTGTCTCTGATCTCACTCGTAAACTTACCAAGTGGAGATGGGGGGACAGCGAACAAGAAGCATTCAACTCATTGAGAAATGCTCTGACCTCGGCGCTAGTCCCACACTTGACGAATCCGATGGTGGACTATGTCATGGCCACCGATGCGTCTGATTGAGCAATTGAAGCCGTTACATTCGAAGACAATGTGTGAGAGTGGGTGCTCTCTAGAGATTTAGCATTGGTGTGTGGAGAGCACAGTCGCAGTGGGAAGATAGACTTGGAGATGTCTGGAAACCAGAGCTGGAAAATACAGGTTAATGAGATTGAACTGAGTACAGGGTATTTATACTGTCCGGCTGGCTAGCCCAGGCCTCAGCCTACTGCTTTCCTAGCTTGCTACAACAAGCTACTTGCACCTGAACCCGGTGCTCTGCTTGCACCTGAACCTGGTGCTCTACTTCCACCTAATGCCTAGTGCGAGAAGTCCCCGGCCGTCGATCGTCGAGATCGACGGTCGATCTTGTCTCTCGGCAAGCCGCCTCGTTGCTCCCGTATGCCTCTCGGCGGTGGATGCGGTCGCCGTGTTGCGCAAGCCACCGGAAGTGCTGCGACCGTCGCGCGGTCGCAACCACCGTTTTTGCTGCCACCGTTGACCGCGACTGTTGCCGGGAGCCGTCCGACGAAGCGATCCCTCGACGGGTAGCGTCGCCGTTACGCTACCTGTCAAGAGGGGGGAAGGCACCCCCGCGTGGCGTGTTCGGAACGCTGCCGCGAAGCGACGAGCGAAACACGCCCCTGGCGTGTGGAGCACGCCGTGCTCCATTCGCTCGCTCGCTCCTCCTCCTCCTCGCTCCGCACAGCCGCGGTTGGGCAGAGGAGAGCTCAACCGCGAGCCAAATTTCCGAAAAACGGAAAATGGCCCAGATGCCCCTGAAACTCGGTCGAGGCCCCAATTATGCCAGAAAATAGGGGCACCTCATTACATTCACCCTCCCCCGTCGGAGGCGCGATGTCCCGGCGCGCCTGAGATATGCCTGGAGAATAGTGTTGGTCCCTCCGACATGGAAGTTGGCCTCTGGTTCCCATGAGTTATGCTCAGCCGGGTACCCCTTCCACTGCACCAGAAACTCACGTCGTCGTCCCCTCTAGCGGTCCGCCAGGATCTTCTCCACCTCAAACTCCTCGCTTCCTTTGACCCGGACAGTAGGAGGTGGAGTTGTCCCGCGACCCTGGAAGAAGGTGTTGGGGTCACGATAGGCACGAAGCAGGGAGATGTGGAACACCGGACGAATGGTGTAGTGAGCTGGCAGCTCCAGCTTGTATGAAACGGCTGACCGCTTCTCCAGAATGCGGAACGGACCCACCCATCGTGGCTTGAAATTTGGACTCCCAAGTCCCATCAGCTGCAGGTTAGTAGAGTTCAGTATCACCTGATCGCCCACTTGGAACTCTTCCGCAGAGCGATGCTTATCAGCCTACTGCTTCTGCTGCTTCTGTGCCTTCAACAGCCATTGCCGCACCATGTCCCAAGTGGTGGCAAACGCTTCAGCACTCTGCTGCACAGTCGGAAGAGATGTTGCCGTAGCAAGGGCGGCTGGGCTCAGTGGCTGGTGGCCATAGACCACCTCAAACGGTGACTTTCTTGTTGATGCTGACACCGCTGAGTTGTAGGCAAACTCTGCCACTCCGAGCTTCTCCTCCCACCCCTCTCCATCTGGTGGGACCATGCTCCGCAGCAGTTGCTCCAATATCTGGTTTGTGCGCTCTATCTGTCCATCGTTCTGTGGGTGGTATGCCGTGGTCAGCTGCACTCTCGTACCCAGCTTCTCCATGAGATCTCTCCATAATCGCGAAGTGAAGCGTGGATCGCGATTTGAGACCACCGACTGCGGCACTCCATGCAGCTTGATGACATGACTTAGGAGGAGTTGAGCTGTCCCGGCAGCTGTGATGCTCTCAGGACATGCGATGAAGTGTGCCATCTTGGAGAACCGGTCCACCACCGCCAACACCGTGTTGTTGCCTTGCTGCGTCATAGGCAACCCGCCAATGAAGTCGAGCGAGATGTCTCTCCATGGCCTCTCTGGTACAGGCAATGGCTGCAGCTCCCCTAGTGGCTTTGTCCTCCGCGCCTTGATGCGTTGGCACACATCGCAGCTGCTCACAAACCTCTTGCAATCAGTTGCCATTGACGACCACCAGTATTGGCGTGCCAAGGCTTTGAGCGTCTTGTCGAGGCGGAAGTGACCCGAGTAGTGGGTGTCATGCGCCTCCTCCCGCAACAGCTGCTTCAATGGCGCATAGTCCGGCACGACAATCCTCCGCTCCAGACCCCTTCGCCAATACACTCCATCCCACGTGGCGTCTTTCAGCGCACCACCCGTGAACTCACTGTCCACGCCATAGTCATGCTTGAACAGGCTATGCATGACTGGAGATCCCATCAGCATTGAGATGGCATTGAGGCTCAAGTCCGGCCTCCGCGACAGAGGATCTGCCGGGTTCACCTTTCCAGGCTTGTACTGGATCTCGTAGTCAAAACTCCCCTCCAAGAACTCCATCCAGCGAGTTTGTCGGCGACTAAGGTTCGGCTGCATCTTCAGGTACTTCAGGGCGTAATGGTCTGTGAAGACCACGCAGCGCCGCGACTTGAGGTAGCACCTCCAGTGCTTGAACGCATGGATCACCGCCAGTATCTCCTTTTCATGGATTGCGTAGTTCAGCTCTGCACCTCCCAATTTGCGAGACGCGTACGCAATCGGATGCGGTCCTTTCCCGTGATCCTGCATCAGCACCGCCCCAATGGCATAGTCGCTTGCGTCCGTCGCCATGACATACTCCTTGGATGAATCTGGATGCACCAGGACCGGAGCATCACACATGGAAGTCTTGAGCTCCGCGAAGCTCTTCTGCTCTTGATCGCCCCATTCCCACTGGTCATCCTTCCTCAGCAGCTGAGTCAGCGGCGCACCCTTTTCTACGTAACCCCGAATGAATTTCCGGTAGTAGTTGACAAACCCCAGGAAGACCTGGATGTCGCGCACGTACTTTGGTGTCGGCCACTGCTTCACTGCTTCCAATTTTTTTGGGTCCATGTGGAGACCTTTGCCGCTCACGATGTGCCCGAGGAACTCCACCTCCCTTTTCTTGAACTCACACTTGGAGAGCTTTGCTAACAACTTCTCTCTCCAAAAAGTTTCCAATACCTGCCGAAGATGTTACTGATGCTCTTCCAGAGTTCGGGAATAGATGAGGATGTCGTCGAGGAACACCACCACAAACTGGTCCAGGTGAGGGTGGAAGATCCTGTTCATGAGGCTCATGAACGTTGCAGGAGCGTTGGTCAACCCAAACGGCATCACGAGGCACTTGAAATGACCGTACCGCGTCCGGAACGCCGTCTTCTCCACATCTTGCTCCGCAATCCGGATCTGATGGTACCCCGAGCGCAAGTCAATCTTGCTGAAGAACTGCGCTCCCCTCAGCTAGTCAAACAGATCCTCGACCCTTGGCAGCGGGTACCGGTTCTTGATCATTACGTTGTTTCGTGCGCGATAGTCCACGCACATCCGCAGCTCCCCTGTCTTTTTCTTCACAAAGAGGACCGGTGCAGCGTAAGGTGACGGCGACGGTCTGATGAACCCCTGCTCCGTCAGCTCCTCCAACTGCTTCTTCAGCTTACCCAGCTCATTATCGCTCATGCGATAAGCAGCTCGCACCGTTGGAGTTGCTCCAGGAACAAGCTCAATTTTGTGGTCGATGTCCCGCTTCGGTGGTAAACCTTTTGGCAGCTTAGTAGGAAACACGTCACTGTAGCTATCCAACACTCCCTTGACGCCTTCCGACAGCTCTGCTATAGGTGCTTTCTGCTACTCTCCCTCTTGTTGCTTTGTCTCTGCTGCAAACAGTTCCACCTCTTCAGCTGCTACCTTTTGCCGCATCCACACAAGGTACACTTGATCCCCCTTGCACTGACAGCGCTTCAGCTGCACGTAACTCAACTGCGGTAACTTGCCTGCCTTGGAATCCTTCTCCTCTGCCCACAATGGCAAAACAATTTACTCTCCGTATCTCTTCACTTTCACCTGGCTGCGCACCCAATCCAAAGAAGGATTCCACCGGTACAGCCAGTCACGTCCCAAAATGGCGTCGTAGGTGTCCATGGGGCACGTGTGAAAGTTCACATCGCACGACAGCTTGCCCAGACGGATCCTCAGAGGCTTCAGAGGCAGTCCGCACTCCAGCTCCCCTTGCACCAACTTGGCCGTAGTTGGGTTCCCGGGTAGCCGTGCAATCCCCAACCTCTTTGCAAGCTCGGCACTGAAGAATGAGTGCGACACGCCGCAATCCAGTATCGCTTTAATCTGCTGGCGAGTCTGGCGCCCCTCGCCGTCCACAGAACCAGCCGATAAAACTTTGGCTTTCAGGAGGATCCCCGGAACGCTCCCACTTCCTTCGCTCCGCAACAATACACTCGGCAGCTCCCTAGTTGTCGAAGGACTTTCAGGGCTGGTGTTCGCTGAAGCGGACGAAGCTTTCCCAGCAGATGGCCGCCCGCCACTCATTGCTGGTTGCCGTTTCCCTGCTGCTTCTTCTTGCAGTCCTTCTTGTAGTGCCCAGGCTTCCCGCAGATCCAATAATTCCCACCACGCGGCTTGCTCTGCTGCTGGCCTCCTTGCACTGCGTCGATCTCCATGGGGTCAGCTTGTTGGTGCTGTGCTCAACGCTGAACATTCTCTTGCTTCTCACGAAAACCCCCTCGATGGTAGCGTAGCGCGTCAACGTGCTCAACAGTGGCTACCATCGCCTGGAACTCCGTGATTCCACTGAGTGCCAGCGTGCGCTGAATTTCCGCCTTCAAGCCATCATGGTATTTGTCTGCCATCTCCGGCTCGCTCATGTCGTCGATCTCCGAGCACAACACCAAGAAACGGCGTGTGTACTCCTGCACCGAGCCGATATGCTTCAGCTGCTTCAGCTTGTTGCGCGCGACCATGGAGGCATTCACGAGATCAAATCAATCTCTGATGGCTTGCTCGAAATGCTCCCATGTCGCCGGCACGCGCGCTTCAGCTTGCCACGCGCCTCGCTGCCACAACACGGCATGTTGCACAGCTGCGTTCCCACCTCCACCTTGAGTGGCAAGCATATTCAGCTGCCTCCACCACTCCAATGCTGCTCCGCGTAGCACTGTCACCGTGAATGACACACGTACAGCATCGTCCTGTGGAGGGTGACCCAGAGCCCCAAAGTAGCTGTTCATTGCGAACAACCAGGTCCGAACACTCGCTCCCTTGACACAGGGATTGAACGCTTCTGGAGCCTTTGGCTTTGGTCTCGGCGGACTCCTTGACCGGGCCGCCCCAACCTGCCCAGCGCCAGTCCCGTCCCGCAGGTCAGGCATCTGTCGATTGAGCCGCTCGTTCTCCAACTTGAGGGCTCCCAACTGCTCTATGATCTGCTGCAGGGCATGCTCCATGGCTCTAGACAGATTTTAGCCACTGGAGATCCTTCGTAAAAATTTGGCAGCGTTTCGGCAGCAATCGAAAAAATTTTCCGCAGTAATTCGGTAGTCCGGGACAAAAATCCGACGTCTTCGAAGTGCGTGGGAGTCACCCGTCGTCTCCCGCGCGCGCACGGTAGGCCATGTGAACGCTCTCGAAATGTAGAAAAATTTTCCAGAGGTTGGCTCATGCGTTGGCTTCGAAGTCTGGTCCAGCAATCTCCCTCTTGATCAGTGTCGACGTTGTCCGGCGTAGTCCGTGCCTTCGCTCCTTAAAGTTTCGCGAGCTCCGGCAGCGCTTTCGCCCAACGCGTGGCTCTGGCTCTGATACCAGATGTGAGAGTGGGTGCTCTCTAGAGATTTAGCATTGGTGTGTGGAGAGCACAGTCGCAGCGGGAAGATAGACTTGGAGATGTCTGGAAACCAGAGCTGGAAAATACAGGTTAATGAGATTGAACTGAGTACAGGGTATTTATACTGTCTGGCTGGCTAGCCCAGGCCTCAGCCTACTGCTTTCCTAGCTTGCTACAACAAGCTACTTGCACCTAAACCCGGTGCTCTGCTTGCACCTGAACCTGGTGCTCTACTTCCACCTAATGCCTAGTGCGAGAAGTCCCTGGCCGTCGATCGTCGAGATCGACGGTCAATCTTGTCTCTCGGCGAGCCGCCTCGTTGCTCCCGTATGCCTCTCGGCGGTGGATGCGGTCGCCGTGTTGCGCGCGCCACCGGAAGTGCTGCGACCGTCGCGCCGTCGCAGCCACCGTTTTTGCTGCCGCCGTTGACCGCGACTGTTGCCGGGAGCCGTCCGTCGAAGCAACCCCTCGGCGGGTAGCGTCGCCGTTACGGTACCCGTCGAGAGGGGGGAAGGCACCCCCGCGTGGCGTGTTCGGAACGCTGCCGCGAAGCGACGAGCGAAACACGCCCCTGGCGTGTGGAGCACGCCGTGCTCCATTCGCTCGCTCGCTCCTCCTCCTCCTTGCTCTGCACAGCCGCGGTCGGGCAGAGGCGAGCTCAACCGCGAGCCAAATTTCCGAAAAACGGAAAATGGCCCAGATGCCCCTCAAACTCGGTCGAGAACCCGAGTATGACAGAAAAATAGGGGCACCTCATTACACAATGATATTGGAGAACAACCGGTGCACGAGTAAGAAACATTCATGGTCATGCATGCATTTAAAAGTACACATAGTACCTCTAAATGCGGTACTATTTGGAATGCCGACGATGTATCGTCTGTACTGACCACCACGCCCTCAAACATCCGAAGACTCTGCCAAATATGAGCTGTCGATAAACTTGATAGATGGAATTATTTGAGTCAAACTTCAGCTGCGACATCGAGTACCAAACTGGAAGAACAAAGCCAGCGGATGCTTTAAATCGGCGACTAGACTTGATGGTCGAGATTAACATGTTGCTTGTTCAACAAGACCCGTGCATCGCCAGGTTGTTTGGGAAAGGTTACAAAGAGTTATGCGGGCACGACAACACCAAGGTTTGGTGCAACAATCCCTAGTGGCGATGGTGATTCACTCGTCAAGTCGTTGTACCACCAGATTATGAGTTATGATGGATGCTATTGGAAGAATGCCACGAAAATGGTCTAGGTGGACATTTTGGAGAGGATGAGGCACAGAAAAATCCAACAAAATAGTATTGGTGGAATTGAATGTATACAAACGTGGAAACATTCTACATATTGTGCAACATATCTCAGCGGCTAGAATCTCATCGCATGAAGCCATCGGGACTGCTCCAACCACTTCCCGTTGAAATGGAGCCATGGGTTGAACATGGACACGGACTTCGTGGACAGGGTTGCCTTCTACTCCTGAGGGATACGACGCCCCTGGTGGTGGACAGATTTCCGAAAATGTCACACTTTATCCCGGCGATGACTACCGTTATTGTAAAAGGAACAGCACAACTCTTTTAAATCAGATGGTGTGACTTCACGGGGTGCCACATACCATCATAGTGACAAAGACGGTCACTTCACTAGCCCTTTTTAGCAGGAGCCAATGACACGCTACGGTAATCAGATCTAGCTATCAACGATGTTCCATCCTCAGGCTGATGGGTAGAACAAGCAGACCAATCAAACTCTCAAACAACTCTTCCACAATTTAAGCAAGTCTCACGGCACTGATCGGACAGCAATCTTGCGGACTGCCCAACTCGCGTAAAACTCGGTAAAAACCACCGCGTCCGGTGAAATCACGTTCAAAGTGGTTTAGGATAAACTTCCTGCCATAACAGCAACAATACAAAGCCAAAGGAATACTTCCACACTTGACATCCATCGATGGGACTTCTATAGCGTCCAAGGGGAAACACGTAAGACCCTTGCAAAGACATTAGCAATAAAAAAGCGAGCAGCCACTGACATCGTAGTGTCCACGTATCTAGCGCTTCCGATTGCATCCTACTCAGCTCGGAGAACATCAAGCTACGTGGACAAGACTTCGTAAAGCTCAACCCCACTGGTTGGGCCCATTTGAGATCGATCGACTGCAAAATCTTGTTTTCTCTTGACTTTGCCTACCAAAGAGCATGGCGATTCATCCAATCTTCTACTTCTGCAAACTCAAGCACTACTGGGACCCCAGTGAGAGATTACCCAGCAGAGATGTTTTTCCTCCACTTCCAATCCAAGTGGACGGAGATTGGAGAACGTGATCGAGGACATCGTCAAAAGTTGAGGCAATGGAAAATTGACCGAGTACCCGGTCAAGTGGCACAACTACAGTGCCCTACACAGTAGTTGGGAGCCGTACGACAACCTCCAAGATGTCAATGATGTGATAAAAAACTACTACAACCGTCTCCAATCTATGTCTGTTATCACGCTGAGACATCGTGGCTAAAAGGGGGAAAAGTATTGCATCCCAAGCCTGCACGAGTCCCTAAACTCCGCAAGTAGGCATTGCTATCCTTACACTTATGTCCCACCACGCGTTGACCTCGGATTTGTATGCCTTTGAGGCGAGGGCATTTTGGCCACCTGTTCAAACTTCTTGTGTTCTATTCTCAAAGGTTCAGACACATTCGACCACTTTGTACAATAGTTGATAGGATTGTCACGAACCATAGCAAAGGTTTAATGCTATCAGTCAACTTCTTGATGAGGCTAGCCGTGCCTCAATATCTTTGAAACTCCCCAACTTCTCGGCGGAGTTTCTTGAAAGGACCACTCACAATGCGGTGTTGCAGGCATCGCTGGACTCGAGCACCCAAGATCCAACACATGCCTCATTGTGGTTCTTGCTATTGTGTTACATCCCGGAAGTACACAAGTCCCTAGAACTTGTTTGTGGACACTTTTGTCACTACATCCATGGCCCACCGCATGGCAACTTCAGGATACTTACGCCGTTCAGCCGAGGGCATTTTGGCCAACTTTCCTGACCTCGAGTGTTCCTTTCCAAAATCTTGTGACAACTTCAACCACTTTCCTGAATGGTTGACAGAAGTCTCACAAACCATATTGATGTCTCGATATCGTTTGTTTGACTTCTTGTCGATGCTCGACTTTCATAAAGAATCGTTGAGATATTCTCGAAGCCCTCGGACTTCTCAGCGGAGCTTCTGGAACCTGCCACCTATGGCGTGACCTCGCACATGTCGCTCGGCTTGAACACCGATGACCTGACTAATACCTTATTCTTATGCTTTGCAATGTATGTATGTGCTAGACGCACTCGACACTTGTCATCCAAGTACACTTATTGTTTACTACAAGTTATTGCATTTGTCCCAAAAAAACCTGAACCATGTTTTGTCCCGCACCTCATCCCTATGAGGTACCTATGTTCCACTCAACGTAGCACTTGATATGAGAGCGCACCAACACTGGAGGGGCAACCAATGCATTAACTACCTGGCAACAACCTTGCACAAGTCCTCCACGCGTCTCCACGATTTAGAAGATTGCAGACTTTGCAATGACAGCAATGAAAAGAGCAAGCGCACCCAACGGCGAGCAGTAGTACCCGACGAGTACTCCGACGATGGTGGATCAACAACACACAAACAACGATGCTCTCTGGAGGCAGCAACAACCTTTGCGACAAATGGTAAAGTGCCAATGAACCCGAAGGCAAGTCTAGTGACAGACCCCTTGGGCTCGGCAAACCCTTTGCCTCTGCCACAAACCGTTTGGTTGAAAACTGGCACGATGGGAGGCACTTGTTGACAAGCACGGATCAGCAAAGACCTGTACCAGAAACTGTCGAGACTCGAGAGCCTCAAATTCTCCAACAGCTGAATGCACCGATGGAGGAGCTTCGAGCTTCTCGTTCATGCAAAAAAGTGCTCATAGAGAGGAATTTCCAACTCTCGAGTGAACCCTAGTTTTGACGGACACTCCCTAAACCGTTCAATCGTACAAACTCCAATAGACCATCAATCAAAATCTGGCTGACGGGTTTGGAGGTGTGTTTCACCATTGTTGGGGTCAACAACTACAAAAGGAAGCTTGACCTCGCGGCCTCGCTTTGGCATGGCACGAATCCAAGTTGGTGGTCCGATTTAAAGGCCATCCAACTGCAATAGGAGACTAGTGGAACTGCATCAACCGTTCTCGCGGCCACTCTCACATCATCGACTGCAGGCGTACTACCTCTCGAGCAGATTAATCCAACATGGCACGACTCCCTCACGCCACCGGAAACATGGAGCGAATTTGTGCATGCTACACTCGCTCACTTTGGGAAGCTGGACGAGAAATTTGATGCACGATAGAGAATCCAACATATGCGTCAGCAGTCTTGCGTGGCAGAGTACACTCGACGTTTGTGTGAAATCATCACCAGCACTGACCTCGCCTCCAAAAAACTGTGTTTTTACTACAACGGTCTGAATCAGGATATTTGTCGAGAAAGTACCATTTTTGGCATCCAAGACGACCTTCTACAAATGATCATAGCAGCGGACTACATCGACAGCGTTAACCTCAATGCTTAGATGCACGAATGCAATGGCTGGCGACCCTAAAGCCACAATCCTTGCCGTGGTAGAGGATAGTCACAAATGGTGGAAACATCATCTCCAATGGAGATCGACGCCATCAATTGGCATGATCAATGGCTCTGCTGGAGTTGCAGTATGCCGGGCCATATCTTGTGCGACTGCCGAAAGCAGTAAAAACAAGCCAAAAAGGGGAGAAGTTGCAGATAGAGCGAGGAGTAAAGAAACGTCAAAAGGCAGGAGTAGACAGTGAGGTTCCTGTCCAGTCGTAAAAATCTGCGCCAACCGATCGCCCATCCGAGTAGCTCACATCTTTGGAGACGAGGGTTCCTGAGATCGTAAAGTTCGACGAGGATGACTAACTGGCGATACAACTGTGAGTGCGACCGAGAAATTTCAAAAGTTGCAAAATGTTACCAAGAATACTAGATGGAGGAGCTTTTCACACTTTGATGAACAGCAAAATGTTATGGAAACTAGGTTTGCAGACCGAACCGGGAGTTTTTAAGGGAAACCCGTCAACGGATGATTAAAAATCTATCGACTTCATGAACCACTCTGACTGAGATTTGCACGACATAAAGTTCTGGAGGACTTGTCCAATGAGCAAGCAAAAAATCATCCTTGGGCAAGATTTCTTGTGCTCACACAATCCGCAGATTGACTGGAGCAGCGAAGCAGTCTACGTCACCATTAATGGCAGGAAAAGACACCTGCCTCTGGTCAAGTGACCCATGATATAGCGGTGATTACAAGAAACAACAGAGCTCAAGCATGAAGTAGCAGATGAAGTTACGACAGCCATGAAACACCAACCAATACTTTTGAACGTGGCCATCAGTACCTGAAACACAGAGCTAAAGCGTGGCTAGTCCACGTGGAAGCAGGGGAAGCGAAAGAGATCGCAGCTCTCAAAGCAACACTGACAGCAACGACGACTGAAAATTTTGCATCCATTGCAAAAGAGATAACGGAGCTCATTGAGAAGTTCAAAGGGGTTTTTCCCGATGAACTATCCCAGCAATTACCACTGCAACACAACATCGACCATCAGAAAGACCTGATTCCGGGCAATAGATCGATGGTGAAGGAGACCTATTTGATGAGCGATCACGAGCTAATTGAACTCAAGAAACAGTTTGACAAGATGCGTGGACATGGGTTCATCCTACCTTCCAAGTCACCGTACATATCACAAGTACTTTTCGTGAAAAAGAAAGTAGGAGAAATACGGATGTGGATGGACTACCGAGCGTTGAACGACATCACCATGAAAAACCGTTATCTCCTCCCGTGAGAGGATCAAGTTTCCGCCCAACTCCGTGGGGCCTAAATTTTTAACAAAATTGACCTACACGACGGCTATCATCCGTGTATCTGATAAGGACACGGAGAAGACAACATTCCACAACACATACATGCCTTTTGTGTTCATGGTCATGTCATTTGGACTCATGAATGTCCCTACATTGTTTATGGCGGTGACGTAGATTTTTTTTTGCTTGTACGTACAAGCAAAAAAAATCTTGTATCTGAACATTTTTGTTGTCCAATGTCTTGACAACATCGTGTTGTGTAGCTACACCCCTGAGGAGCATGATGGACATCTCTGAAAAGCTCTTGAGGTTTTGCAAAAAGAGGAATTCTGCGGGAAAATCTTGAAGTGCAACTTTGGTTGCCGTTCGGTCGAGTTTCTGGACCACATCATCGTGGGTAGACAGATCACCATGGAATCAAAAAATGTGGAGGTTGGTAATTGGTAGAATCCCACAAGTGTTTAGAACATCAAAGTATTTTTGGGCTTCTCCAACTACTATCGTGGATTTGTAAAAGATTATTCTTGGATATCAATGCCTCTCTCCGATCTCACTCCGAAAACCACTGAGTGGAATTGGGGAGACAATGAACAAGACGTGTTTAACTCTTTGAAAAACGCTCTGACCTCGACGCCAGCAATACAATTGGCAGCTCCAATGGTGGACTACATCATGGCTACCGATGCATTCGATCAAGCCAACAAAGTTGTTCTCTTCCAAGATAACGGCGGTGGAGACCAACAAGACGAGTACACGTCAAGTAAGTTATGCGACAGGAACTGAACCATGATGTGCACAAGAAGGAGATGCTTGTAGATATTCACACATTTCAAACATGGCGATGCCACCTAAGATGTCGGCGATGCATCGTCTGCACCGACAATCACGCCCTGCAGTATCTCAAGGCCTAGCCAAATCTAAGCCATCGACAAACTCGATGGATGGACTTCCTTGCATCCAACTTTGACAACGACATCGAGTACTGGCCTGGAAAAACAAATCCAACGGATGCTCTAAGCCGACGACCAAATCGTATGGCCCAGATCAGTACGTAGCTTGTCGAATGAGACTCGTACCTCGCGAGGCTATTCGTGAAAGGTTATGAGGAGTTCGATACGAAAAAATCAAGCTTTGGTACAACAACCTCTACTAGCAACGTTTCACTCGCTAGGTCGTTGTTCCTCCAAACAAGGACTTGTCGGCGGATGCTTTTGGAAGAATGCCACGACACCGGTCCAGGTGGACACTTTGGCAAGGACAAGATTCTAAAATGGCTGGTGAAGTACTAATGGTGGGACAAGATGCAGACGGACGTGGTGACTTTCTATAAATCGTGCGACACCTATGTGAGGCAAAAATCTTGTCGTATGAGGCCATGTGGTCTACTCCAACCCCTACCTGCTCCGATGGAACCATAGGCCAACATAAGCATTGACATTGTGACAGGACTTTCTGCCACTCTTGAGGGGTATCACATCATCCTCGTCGTGGTGGTCAAATCTTCCAAAATGTCACATTTCACCCCGACGACGACCACCGTCACCGTAGAGGGAACAGGACGGCTGCTTTTAGATTAGATCGTGCAGGTGCGTAGACTACCACATACCATCATCGATGACAGAGAAAACTGCTTTACCAACCGTTTTTGGCATGCACTGAGGACATGCTATCGCAATCGGATCCATCTATCAATCATGTTCTATCCTCAGACCGATGGGCAAATTGAGTTGACCAACAAGACTCTCGAAAAACTTCTCCAACCTTCATGCAAGCCACACGACAGTGATTGGACAGCAAAACTGTCGACCACAGAATTCGCATACATCTCCACCACTTTCATCGCAACTTGTTGAACACCTTTTGAGGTGGTACATGGCAAACATTCCGCCACACGTGTTGGATCACAGAGTCACTTACATCCTCGTGATTGACATTCACCGCCGGGACTTTGCAAGCATGTGAGAAGAATTACAACAGAACCTCGCAAAGACGGAAGCAACAATGAAGCGGACAAGCGACAATACCACAATAATGACGTGTTCAGTACTGTCCATTGCGTCCTCCTCAGCTGGGCAAGTATCAAGCTCCAAGGACATGACTTCGTAAACCTCAAACCCCGCTGGTTGGGATTGTTTGAAATCGAGTGAATGCAAACCGCAGTCGTCGCTCGACTTTGTCTCCCTATCAGCGTGGCGATCCACCATGTCTTCCACATCAGCAAGCTCGAGCACTACCGAGATCCCACTGCTGACTTTCCGGGCAGAGACGTCGCACCTTCATTAGTTGTACAAGTGGACGATGATACGGAGTTTGTGATTGAAGACATCCTTCGACATCGATGCGGTGAAGAAAAGACCAGATATCTGGTCAAGTGGCACGGCTACGACGTCGCATACAACTGAGATCCCTACGACAACCTACGAGACGACGACCATGTGATCGACGGCTACTTTTGCCGTCACCGACTTATGTCTGCTAGCGCGCTTGGGGGAAGTGTTTTGTCCCTGACGTACACGAGTTTGTAAAACTCGCGTATGGGCATTTCTGTCCTTACATCCATGGCTCACCACACGGAGACTTTAGAATTTTTACGCTGTTCGGCCGAGGGCATTTTGGCCCATTTCCATGACCTCCAAAGCTCCGTTCGAGAAGTTTCCGACAACTTCGACTGCTTTCTAGAATGGTCGTCAGAAGTATCACGAACCATATCGATGTTTCGATATCGTTCGGTCGAATTCGTGAAGATGCTCCACCTTTATAAAGAAGCGTCGAGATATTCTCGAAGCCAACTACTTTCTCAGCGGAGCTTATAAAATCGGCCACTCGCGGTGCGACCTCGCATGCGCACCTCGGATCGAACGTCGATGACCCAAGTTATGCCTAAATGTCATTATTTCCAATGTATATATGTGCTCGACGCACTTGGCACTTGTCATCGAAGTACACTTACTGCTTTATACAATCCATTTGTCCCAAACACCCGAATTGTCTTTTGTTCCGCACCTCATCCCTGTGAACCACCTTCTTTTCGCTCGGTGCAAGATTTTGTTTCTATGTGCTGGACATGTTTGACATTTTTCATCAAAGTACACTTAGTATTAAGTAAAAATTGTCTTGTTTTTCCCATTCCTTGCATTGTCTTTTGCTATGCACCTCATCTCTGTGCACCATTCATGTTCCGCTCGATGTAAGACAATGAGCAAGGCACGAACAATCAAGTATGCACTGGGAAAAGTTGGCATAGTAAAACTGCTGTGTCAAAAGTGAGGTAGAAACATTGTGAGACTATTGGCATTGGCTGCACGCAGACTTGCATCTGGGTTACGTAGTAATAGATTGAAGCCGGGTTCAAACATCTGCCTTGGAAACGAGTTCTGCTCGACCTTCTCCTCCTGTCCGAGAAGTCGTCGTCGGTGAAGTCAAGTGCTTGCTTGCGATGTCCGGTATCTGTTTCGGAAAAAACCCAGGTTGCTGCTCGAAGTCTGTCCGATTCGCACTAAACTCTCGGACTGGGAGTCGCTTCCGCAAGTAAAATCGCGTTCAGAGAAGGCCTGTCTTCCGGACGCGACAGAAGTGCTGAAAAAATACCTAGAAAATACTAGATGGGCTGTCGGTGGATACAAACACCGACCGCAGACAGAATTGCCGTCGCGGAAATCCTTGTGCAGCGGATTTTCTGACGTCAGCGCTGATTCTTGGATACCGAACCTATTGCATAGGGTTACTACGTAACCCCACAAAAAGTTGGAAGGTTAGTTATGGGGGGCCAAATAGTGGGTAGTATGGATGTACGCAGTACCTGTTAACTTGAGCCGTAATTTGTAGGGACGTAAGAAAGTGGAGCACATTGCGCCAGTCATTGTAGGCACCGTCTCATGCAGCAACCTCAAAGTTAGCCCCCTTCTCCGTTGGTGCTCCTCCGGACAGTGGAATTCATGTGCATTCGCAAGATGGCCTTCCACGTGGCGTTGGTGTGCGCCGTTGCGGCTGCATGCTTGACGTTCTTCGCAACAGCAGCCCACGCTGCCCTCATACCTCCCACGCAAGGTATGTGTGCCGTTGCCGATGCTGCTCTCGCGTGTTGCCGCTGCTGCGAGGTCGATGGCGTTGCTGATGCTGCTGCTGTCTCTCTGTGTGTGTGTGTGTGTGTGTGTGTGTGTGTGG
>SZWC01023822.1:13660-26389 GCA_023375785.1 Penium margaritaceum
CGGGCCCCAGGGAGACGCCGGTCCACGACACGTCTCAAAGCGGAAATCGCCACCGACAACACAATCTGTTGCCGGTGTAGATTGGAAACTGCAAGCGCTGCTGCAACCGCCGCTGATGCTGCAGTGGTTGCTGCAAGTGCAGTGTCGGTGAGATGACGGGCTACTCGATGGTCCCGTACGTTTGATTGAAACTGTCTTTTCCTCCCCCTTTTTCTCCTTTTTTTTTAATGTATTCTCTTTTTGCGGCCTCACCCTCCCATGTGTTTTTTTTCTCTTCTTCACCCCTTATCTTGAGGCGTACCCCCTCCGTAGTTTTTTTGCACTTGTACCCCCTATTCTCGATTGCCCCAAAGCTAGGGCAATCAGTAAAATAGGGAGAGAGGGGGGGGGGAGGTCCGGCTTGTCCGGCCCTCCCTCTTGTGTACTACTCGCTCACTCGCTCGCTGATCGAGCGAGCGAGAGAGAGAGCGAGAGAGCGACGAGGGGGGGGGGTCCCTTCCGCCCCTCTGACCCGGCCCCCCCGTCGGTCGGCCGACGGGGCCGACGGGGCCGAGGGGGCCCGCGAGACCGACGGGCCCCCTCCGCAGGGTCCCTCGGAGGGGGTTTGGCGGGGCCCTCCGAGGGCCCTCTTGAGGAGGGGAGAAAGGAGGGAGAGGGGGGGGGGGTGGCGAACGGGGTCAACAGGCCCCCTCAGAGCCCCCCCCCCCTTCAGAGGAGGGCTGCGAGGCCCTCCTCGCAGCGGCAGCAGCAGCTGCAGTGGCAGGTGCAGCTGCTGCGGATGCTGCTGCTTCTGCTGCTGCTTCAGTTGCTGGTGCTACTGCTGCTGCTGCTTGCTGCTACGGATCTGCTGCTACCTTTTTTTTTCTTTTTTTTTTCTTCTTTCGCTCTGCACGCCGTTGCACGTTGCTGCTTCTGCTGCTGCTGCTGCTACTGCTGCAGCTGCTGCTGCCACGGCTGCTACTGCTGCTGCTGATAAAGCTGTTGCGGCTGCTGCTGCTGCTTCTGCTACTGCTGCGTCGCTGCTTGCTGCTGCACACTGCTGCTTCTGCTCGCTGCTGCTGCTCGGTGCTGCCACGGCTGCCGCGGCCGCAGCTACTGCTGCGTCGCTGCTGCTCGTGCACGCTGCTGCTGCCTACGCGTGTTGCTGCTGCTGCTGCTGCTACTCTTGCTGCTGTGCGCGGCTCACCGCCCCTGTGGTGTTCACGTGCAGTCGCTTCGCGCTCCCTCACGCTGCTGCCGGCGAGGCGCCACGTGGCACGTTCTCTTCGCGTTTCACCCACTGCTGCTGCTTCTGCTGCTCACACGCCCCCCTGTGCTCTCATACCAAATTGGAAATAACTTTAGGGCATGCAGGCCCATGCAAAAACGAACATGAGCTCTGTGTGTGAGTGCCATGCAAGACGGCAAGAATTTGGCTAAGTCTGGAACGCTGAATATAAAGAACAAGGAGAGATTACAAATGAGCCCCTAGCGGGCTTATATAGAGGCGCCGGCAGCTAACCGCACCGGGCCCCGTAACCCTTGATGAACCAAAAAGACTCAACAGGGAGAACACACTGCATACACCACGAGAGCAACAAAGGTGGTCTCCTCGAGGCACCGGAACAGCTCGCCGAGTGCCCGGGTCTCGACCACCGAGAAAAAATGAGCAGTGTCAAAACATCTCGGAACCAACGTCCAGACATCACAAACGGCTTTCCGAACATCGGAAACCCCACAATAGCCATCGGGTCTCCTCGTCGCACCGGTACAGTCAACCGAGTGTGCGGGTCTGAACCCACCGAGAAAACTCTCCTACCTCCTGACAAGCCCACATGGCTGCCGGAACGCATCGACCGCGTCTTGCTGGCGCTGTCGTAGGTGCTAGAGAAGTCTCGGTGCAGTCCGGAGGCCCGTCGTGTCGTCACGCCCTCCTCTGCCATATACCCCAAATGTGGGTATATCGGTAAACTAGTAGTGTCAGTCGTGACGGGTGGAAGCCACACAAACCAACAACGGGTGATCCCGCACAAGTCACAGCACGAGACCGTGGCAGCTTAAGCAGCAGCAGTGGCAGCCATTCTATACAGCCGCTAGCATCGCACCCGTGAACCTCACTTGGGCCACTGCCAGGTGACGGGTGATCCCGCGCAAGCCACGGCTCGAGACCGTGACAGCCTAAGTAGTAGCAACAGCCATTCTGTGCAGCCGCTAGCATCGCACCCGTGAACCTCTTTCAAGCCACTGCTAAGTCACGGGTGATCCCGCGCAAGCCACAGTACGAGACCGTAGCAGCCTAAGCAGCAGCAGCAGCCGCCGTTCTGTGCAGCCGCTAGCTTCGCAACCGTGACTCACGGGGAACACTCTCGACCTCGACCGTACCCCTCATGACCGTGGTAGCCTAAGCAGCAGCAGTAGCCGCCGTTCTGTGTAGCTGCTAGTGTCGTTCCCGTTACTCGCGGGGGCACACTCTCAGCTTCAAGCGATCTGCTTGTGACGTCACCGCCACGTGGTGATGCCTACTCGGCCCACTCTCGGGCCACCATCTCTGCAGCATCACTTCTCCGCCGTGTACGTCTGCGTACACACGACGGATACTTGTGCCACACCCTGTGCATCTCCACGCTGTGTGTAGCCTCGGCCTGGTGTACGCATCTCACGTGCATCATCATCGCTCAGCAGCCGTGACCGCACTTACAGCCCTTGCAGCAACAGCTCCAACCCTGCAGCCAGGCCTGACCCCAGCACACTCCGAATCACCTCGGGCTGCCTTGAGGCAGACCAGCATTCAGAACGCTGGCGTCTCCGCCTGAGATCGAGCCCGCCCCTCCGTCATCCACGGCAGCTCAGGACCGTGCACGCACTAACGAGGAGCGGGCGGAGAGAGAAGTGTGGTTGAGGGTGCGCCGCAGCAGTCCGGGGTATCACCCCGGTGAAGACTACGATCCTGCTGATCACTATGCGTGGGCGGACGCAAGGGACTACGCAGCTCATTGCCAGTCGGCCGACGATGACTCTCCGACGTCGCTGAACCAACCGGCAACAGCACCACAACGGGACCACCGACCTCGTCACTCTCTGGTAAGCCCGCCCATTGCCCATAAGACGCGCCAGCAACACCGCCATGCTGTTCCCCGTGGTGCAGCTCCACCTTCTGCAGCAGCAGCATCAAAAGCCTCCGCTCCGCGTTGTGCCGTATCTCCAACCGCAACAGCTGCAAAGTCCTCGCCCATCTCGTCTCTTGATATTCTTACAGCCCTGCAGGCTACCCTTGTATCGAGCGCTGCCGTTACCTCTACCTTTGCAGCCACTGCACGTGCCGCACGTGCGCCAGCCAGCACTGCTGCTGGTCGAGCCATCGACATGTACGCTGCAGCGGTTGATCAAGGACCTTTGGCAGCAGCTGCTGTCAACGTAGCTACTCAGATTGCCGCAGCAGTAAACGCAGTTGCATCTGCCGCAGCCGTAGCAGCCACAGCACTCTCCAGCGCAGTTGACTCCGCTCACGCCTCCACAACACAGGCTGCCTCTCTACCCTCCTCATCACCGTCAATTACTCGGCACATACAACTGTTGGTCTTGATCGCTACAGTCGTCTCCACCCTGTCAGGTGCAGCCCTGACAGGCGTAGCCTGCTTCATTGTCACCGCGTCAGCTTTTGTTGCAGTCGTTGCCTCCTCAGTTGCTGCGGCCCTGCCGCCACTTTTCTCTCTACACTGCCGTACGTGGTGAGCTTGGC
Source organism: Penium margaritaceum (assembly GCA_023375785.1). Classification (NCBI taxonomy): domain Eukaryota; kingdom Viridiplantae; phylum Streptophyta; class Zygnematophyceae; order Desmidiales; family Peniaceae; genus Penium; species Penium margaritaceum. The sequence continues at coordinate 17,379 of SZWC01023822.1, forward strand.
TTCTCTTGTTCTCTCGCTCTCTCCGCCTTTCCTGTATCGGCGTGTTCATGCGTCCAGGTGGTTGCCTTGCACCGAACTTCCAACACCGATACCTCACATTCCCATGCCCACTGGGGCAAGGGAAACTCTGCCGAAATTTTCCTCGGCAGAGTCATGCCACTGGCACAATGCCAGTTGACGATGACCAATACACAGCACTGCAAGCTGAGCTTCAGCGCGAGCGCACTACATTGCAGGCAGCTCTCAGTGCTTAGCGCGCTGCTGAGGAAAACCTGCGGGCTGAGCAGGCTGACCAAGAGACATTCGCCGATCACATTGCTGACTTGGTCCTGAATCGTCTCCAGCCCACATTGCGTAGCACTCAGTCCGCTAGCATTGCTACAGCGTTCTCCACCTCTCCCGCTTCTGCTTCCACTGCTGCTGGCTCATCTTCCTCTGATCCACTTGTAATCGCCGTAGCCGTTGGCGCTACTGCGGCCAAAGCCCTTGCTCAATCAGTACAACGCAAGCCTGACTTTGATTCCACTCCACCTCATTTCACCTCCAATCTTACTTTTCACACTTGGGAGGTTCATTTCAGTGCCTGGGCGTAGGGGGAACAGCTCTGGGAATACTACCATGCACCAAACCCCTCAGCTCTTCCACCTTTTGTGCCAGTCGATTCTGAGTTGGCACGAGCGGTCCGTGCCCTCATTCGCGCTGGACCAGACGGTTTCACTGATGAGATTGGGTCGTACAATGCTGACACTGCACGCCGCACCCCCGCAGACCCGGTTGGGGCTTATGCCCTGATCAAGCGGCGCACGACAGTCACTGGACATGCAGCACAGAGCGTCCTCACCGTCCAGTTCAACACGCTCTCCATGCGTGCTGACGAGACTGCTGACGCCTATTGGGCTCGCAGTCTGCGACTGCTGCGTGACCTCGGCAAGGCCGCCCCAGGCCAACTCCCTGCTGTTCTCTCCATCGTCAACGGCCTCATCCCGGAGCTCAGCGATATCTTTCGCNCTTTTCACTCTTGGGAGGTTCGTTTCAGTGCCTGGGCGCAGGGGGAACAGCTCTGGGAATACTACCATGCACCAAACCCCTCAGCTGTTCCACCTTTTGTGCCAGTCGATTCTGAGTCGGCACGAGCGGTCCGTGCCCTCATTCGCGCTGGACCAGACGATCTCACTGATGAGATTGGGTCGTACAATGCTGACACTGCACGCCGCACCCCCGCAGACCCGGTTGGGGCTTATGCCCTGATCAAGCGGCGCACGACAGTCACTGGACATGCAGCACAGAGCGTCCTCACCGTCCAGTTCAACACGCTCTCCATGCGTGCTGACGAGACTGCTGACGCCTATTGGGCTCGCAGTCTGCGACTGCTGCATGACCTCGGCAAGGCCGCCCCAGGCCAACTCCCTACTGTTCTCTCCATCGTCAACGGCCTCATCTCGGAGCTCAGCGATATCTTTCGCGAAGTGAAAGCCACAGAGCTAGAGCGTCTGGCGGCCATTCTTGTTCCCGCCGTCGCACCCCCTGGCATTGGGGCCTTATGGGAGTTCACCTCCCAACGCCTTACCGACTGGTGGAGCTCCTTGCAGAATAAACGCATTCACCGCGCCGCCGTTGCAGCAGCAGTCACCGCACTTCCTTCTTCCTCCACCTCCTTAGCCTCTAACTCGTCCTCCATCTCCACCTCTGTTACTACTACCACATCTCTTGCTTCCCAAGGGGGTGGTCGTGGTGGAGGGAGTGGTAAAGGTAAAGGCCGAGGGGGTGGCTCTGGCGGTGGCGAGCAGGGGAAGGGTGGCAAAGGTCGCGGTTCTGATAGCGCCGCATTCCCCTCTTCCTCCACTAGCACTGTCACTTGCTGGAACTGCGGCGCCACTGGTCATGCGGCGCCCAAGTGCCCTACACCATCAGATAATGCACGCCTGGCCTCCGCCATGCGTGCCCATTGGGCACACTCCGCAGGGTCTGGTGGCGGCTCTGCACGCTCCTCCACCTCCGCGAGGTCGAGTCGTGGCCCTGCACACTCTTCTTCCCCATTGCCTACAGCTGCTGCCTACAGCACTGCCCTCTCTTCACCTCTTCCATCCGCACCCTGGGGCTGGCCCCTGGGGTTTGGGGGCCCTGTCTACTTCGGGCCTCCCTCTGGCTTCTACTCACCTTCAATGTGGGCTTCCTCCACCCCCGGTCCCCAGCATCCCTCCTCTACCGCACTCATCATCGGACCACCTGAGGACGACCGCCAGCTGGACTCTGTACTCTCTCACGCCGTTCACCAACGTCAACTCCGTGATCAGGGAGGTGAGAGTGTGCGTTTGGTTGAGGAGGGCCTTGCGTGTGCTGATGATTCGTCTCTTCGTGGACTCCCCCCCGGTCATGTTCAGGGGTGTCCCCCAGTTGACGTCCCCTGGATTGAGGAGTGGCAGTCGTACCGTCTCCCTCGTTGTCTTGCCGCTTGTGGTCAGCGCCTCTCTCCTCGCTCTGCCATTGCCGCTGTGAGTCGTGACCCTGCGTTTGTCCGTGTGACAGGTGGCTTCTGGATTCTTGATTCAGGGGCCACCCACCACATGACTTCCTGTCGTTCTTCGTTTGTGTCACTTGGTCCCGTTGGCTCTATTCGCTTTGTACGCACTGGCTCTGGCCACCTTCTCCCCGTCCAGGGTGTCGGTGTCGTCCGTTTCGTTGACCCTGGGGGGGAGCTCTTCCTCCCTGACGTACTCTATGTGCCCGCTCTTGAGCTCAGTCTGCTGTGTGTTACGACACTTGACGACCAGGCCATGGACTTCTCATCCAGCCGGGGCATTGCCTCTGTCATGCATCGCACTACTGGTCGTGTCTTACTGCCTGGCACTCGCTGTGACCGCTTGTTCCGCGTGCCCTCGTTTGCACCCCATGCCTCCTCGACTGCTCTTGTTCATGTGGCTCGTTCCCTCACTCCTCCACATGCACAGTTGCTTCATCGTCGCCTCTGTCACATTCACACTGCCGCCATTGACAGTCTGCTTTGGGACATGCCTGCCCATGGCCTTGATGCCAACACGTTCTCTGCACCCTGTCCCACTGATTGCCTTGACTGTGCTCAAGGCAAAATGTACCGCTCCCCATTCTCCACGTCCGAGTCTCGCACGTCTCACCCCCTTGATCTCTTGCACGCTGACGTCATGGGACCTCTTGCCCATAACGCCCTTGGGGGTGTCGGACGTTATATCCTTTGTCTCACAGACGACTTTTCTCGCATGCGCTGGGTCTTTGCCCTTCGGCAAAAGAGTGACGTCTGTCCCACACTTGAGTCTTGGCTGCCACAAGCTGAACTGGCCTGTGGTCGCCGGCTCAAAGTCTTTCGCTGTGACCGTGGTGGCGAGTTCATGGGTCCCACCGCCCGCTTTCTTACCTCTCGTGGGGTGTGTATGGAGCCTTTGGCCCCCTACACACCCCAACAGAATGGTGTCTCTGAACGCTGGAACCGCACCCTCGCTGATGGTGTTTGTACTCTCCTCAGCGAGTCCTCCCTCTCTCCCGTCTTCTCCTTCGAGGCCATGTGCTACATGACCTGGGTGTGGAACCGTGTTCCACACGGTCCCCTTCCTCCCCACGTCACCCCCTTTGAGCGCTGGTACGGTCGCCAAGCTGACCTCTGTCTGGCTCGTGTCTAGGGCTGTGTGGCTGCCGTCTGGCTGCCCGAGGACTTCCGTGATGGCAAACTGAGTCCTCGTACTCGCCTCTGCACGTTTCTTGGTGTCTCTGCCATGTCTAACGCGTGGCGCTTCTGGGACCCCGACCGTTCCTGCGTCATCGAGTCGCGCGATGCCCTCTTCTTTGAGGATGTCTTCCCCCGTGACCTGTCCCATGTCACTCCTCCGTCTTCCCTCTCCTCGCTTTGTCGGCTTGGGGGGGGTGGGTCTGTTCCAGCCTCCGATCTCTGTGCGTCCACGTCTCCCTCTCACATGGCGTCCCCTGTTGTCACTCCCACGGACAGTGACGGGGACTCCGTCTCTTCTGAGTCGGGGGCCTCAGTGCCCTCCCCGGCGTCCGGGTCGCCCCTGTCCTCAGCCAGCAGCCCTGTGTCTTCGCCGTCCACCACCAGTCCCGAGTCCTCACACTCGGCACCCACTCCCGCACAGTCCACTACCCACTCTACTCCCACCTCATCTCCTGGCTCTGCTGCTTCTCCGGTGCTTGACACTGCCGCAGGTGACGCACCTCAGGCTCGGCTTCCCGGTCCAGAGCCTTAACTCTCGTGGGGGGAGACATCGTGCTCTTCCTCCCTCTCAGTCCTCTCAGCCCTCTCAGCCCTCTCAGCCCTCCTCTTCTAGGGCACCTGCTGAGTTTGTCTTGGCTGGCTCGTCCACTGCCTCTCAACGAGTCACCCGCTCCAGAGCCTCATCCTCCACAGCTGGTCCCTCAGCGCGCCCCACCGGCCTCGATGCACCGGGCCTGTCTGTGAGCGTTGTACACCCCAACTCTGGAGTTGGCTATGCTCTTGTAGCCCACGAGTTCCACAGTGCTCTTGAGTCCTCTGTCGCCGGTTTTTTTGCCGCATGCTTTGCAACCACTGGCTTCCCCACTCACCCTCCTGAGCCCACCACTGTCCGGCAGGCTCGTGAGGCAGCAGACGCTGCCCTCTGGGAGAAGGCCATGCAGGAGGAGCTCACAGCCCTCCAAGACCATGGAGTCTTTGAGCTCGTGGATCTGCCTGCAAGTCGCAAGGCAGTCTCCGCCCGATGGGTCCTTCGGCGTAAGCTGAAGCCCGATGGAACTGTCGACCGGTACAAGGCACGCCTCACAGCAAAGGGGTTCTCCCAGATTCCCGGCGTTGACTTTGATGAGACCTTCGCACCGGTCGGGAGATATACCACTGCTCGAGCACTCTTGAGTCTCGTGGCCCAGCACGACTGGGAACTAGAGCAGATGGATGTCAATAACGCCTTCCTGCATGGGAAGCTCAATGAAGAAATCTACATGATACAGCCCCCGGGCTTCACCAATGGCACGAGCAAGGTCTGGCGACTGCGCAAAGCCCTCTATGGGCTCATGCAGTCGCCGCGGTGTTGGAACATGGAGATCTCCTCGACTCTCGAGCGGGGAGGTTACCGTCGCAGCACGGTTGATCCAGCGCTCTTCTTGAGCGCCCCCTCAGAGCCGTTTGTGGCGGTGTTGGTCTACGTTGATGACCTGCTCATTGCCTCACCCAGTCCAGCAGCTGTCCATTAAGTGAAAGACCTGCTGCATTCTGTGTACAAGAAGAAGGATCTAGGTCCTGCACGGCTGTTTTTGGGGATGGAGCTCCAGCGTGATCGTCAGCGTCGCACCCTGCATGTGCACTAGGCTGCGTACATACGCACACTGGGGGAGCGTTTTGCCCCCTTGCTTGCAGACATCCCCACCGCGTCCACACCGATGACTCCAGCAGGTCAGCGTCTGCTGAAGTCACTGGACTCAGCGCAACTGGGGGAGTCTGTCCACGTCACCGACTACCTCAGTGTAGTTGGCTCTCTCATGTACCTCGCCACCACCACTAGGGCGGACGTGGCCTTCACGGTCAATCTCCTTGTCCAGTTCTCCTAGCAGCCTTGACAGAAGCATCTCGGGGCCGCACTGCGCGTCGTCCGCTACGCGTTGTCCACTGCACGCGTAGGGCTCTGCTACCGTGCTCAGCCCTCAGTAGTCGTTAACGGCTACACAGACAGTGACTGTGCACATGACACAGATGCTCGCAGCCGTACTGGTTACATCTTCCTTGTCGGAAGGACTACTGTCTCTTGGAAGAGTGGAAAACAGGGTTGTGTTGCCAAAAGCTCCAGTGAAGCACAGTACGTGGCACTGGGTGCAGGTACGTGTGAGAGTGTTTGGCTGTCCTGCCTATTGCAGCAGTTGCGTGTTCCCATTCATTGCATCACCCTGCGCTGTGACAACTAGAGTGCAAAGGCGATTGCTGAGCACGATGGCATGCATCACTCTCGCACTAAGAACATCAACATTGAGCATCACTTTGTACGCGAGCGCATTGCGGCTGGGGAAGTTCAGGTTGTCTGGGTCGACACTCGTCAACAGCGTGCAGACTTTCTCACCAAAGCGCTTAGCAGTTGAATGTTCAAAGCGGCCATGCATGCGGTTGGCTTGCTGCGCTCTCGTGATGCCCCTGGTTGATGTGAATCCTGTGATGTACTCCTCGTTTTGTGTTCTGTGTGTGTGTGGCCTGTTCGTCTGTGGGTCATGGGGGAGTGTTGATTATTGTCACAAACACACGCAAGTGTCCTCTTGTCTCCATGCATGCACACACCTCACCACTGCAGGTGATTGAACTGGACTAAGGCTCCCTGGTGCAAGACTGTGACGCAGCATGACGTGCACAGTGGTGGTGCCTCCATCAAGCTACCAAGTGGTGGCTTCAGCACCAGCCTTGTCACAAGCCTTAGTTGAGTAATAACTTCACGTGCCAAAATGGGGGATACAATTTGTAGGATTGCATGCCTGTTAGTTGATTGAATACTTGCATGCTCCTAGAGTGGTGAACCGGGTTGCTGATCCCTCGGGACCACACGCCCGGTTNGTCTCCATGCATGCACACACCTCACCACTGCAGGTGATTGAACTGGACTAAGGCTCCCTGGTGCAAGACTGTGACGCAGCATGACGTGCACAGTGGTGGTGCCTCCATCAAGCTACCAAGTGGTGGCTTCAGCACCAGCCTTGTCACAAGCCTTAGTTGAGTAATAACTTCACGTGCCAAAATGGGGGATACAATTTGTAGGATTGCATGCCTGTTAGTTGATTGAATACTTGCATGCTCCTAGAGTGGTGAACCGGATTGCTGATCCCTCGGGACCACACGCCCGGTTTGTGCCGGCGTGTGAGAAACCGCCTGGAGCTCGCTCGCTCCAGGGTCGGGTTCGATCCCTGGGTGGCGGCCAGGCCCCACGACGAGTGCCTCGCGTGGGTGGCCCAGTCAACTGGCTCTCACCACCTCGCTCACTTGTTACTCGAAAACCTGCGTCTCAACTTCTTGCTCATCCTCTCTAGTCTTGAGCTTTCCCCCGATCCATGGCTTGTTCTGTCACTTGCCACTTACTTGCTTGCTTGCATAGCATTCGTGGCTACCTACAAAACCTCCCTGCGAGCTCGCGATGACCCTGCCATACCCCCCATTTAAACTAAGGGGTTTGTCGTAGGTTTGGGGTGGTTTGTAGGAGAGAAGTTTCCTACAACCTTCCTAACCACTTACCGCGACACTAGGCGTCAGCGCCAGGACAGCGTGTGACAACAGTCACAAGTTAGAGACAAAATTGCAAGGGTCTGGGTTGGGACACGAACAGAGTGTCAGGAAACTTAAACTGAATATAATTGCAGAGAGAAATAACAAATGACAGGTCCAACGCATAAATACCTGCCGCGGCGCACGGCGGGCGTCGCACGCGACAGCCCAAGAGCTGTCCTAAAAACCAACCCAAAACCAGTGTTTTGGCCGTAACTCTGCGCACACATGTCAGAATGCTACGCTGTCTAAACCTAGACGTGCAAGATCAAAAGACGGACGCTACGACTGGTCACATGCATGCATCCATCATCAGACAGTGGACATAAAATGCAAAAACATGCAAAAAAGGCTAATGGCCAGTCCGCCGAAAGACGCCTGCAAGCTGTAGAGAAGACAACAAAGAGTCCCGGCAGCATCTAGGGCTCTGGAACGGTAGTCGGCCAGCTCCAAGCCGGTAATCCGCCGCCAGTTGTCACACCGGTGTCACCAGGGCCCGGCCCAGGGATCTGCACGAGTATGGACACGGCCGAGTAGTCACAGTAAACTGTACAAGAACGTCACAACACTCCCCCATGACCCGATGGTACGCATGTCCATACACGTGCAGCACTTGTACAAATATATTAGTGAGTGACACAAACAAATGAGGCACAGATGCACATCCCACACTCAACCACCCTTAGGCATGGGGTGAAGCCCAACAGATGGAATGACCACCAAGAACTTTCCGCGAGCTAGTGTCTTCGTCAAGAAATCAGCACGCTGCATGTCAATGTCAACCCACATGACAGAGATCACGCGTCGCTCCACCAGGTCACGAATGTAGTGATGCTCAACCGTAATGTGCTTTGTGCGAGCATGAAAGACACCGGAGTTCTCTGCAATTGCGAGAGCACTCTCGTCGTCACAACGCAACACAATGGCGGGTACTGACTGCCCAAGGTCAAGAAACAAGCGCTACAGCCATACTGCCTCAGCAGTCCCTGCGCCCAAAGCAACGTACTCTGCCTCCGACGAACTACGTGCGATGCAGCCCTGCTTCCCTCTTTGCCAAGAGAGAGCGGTACCACCGAGCAGGAACACGTAGCCAGTACGGCTATGCCCATCTGGGCTCCAAGCCCAGTCGCTGTCAGTGTAGCCGTCAAGGACCACCAAACACTGCTGACGAAAACAGAGTCTGAGGTACGGCGTGGAGACCACATACCGCACCACTCGCACAGCCGCGTGAAGGGCTCCCGCACGTGGAGCCTGTGAGAACTGAGCAAGGAGGTTGACGGCGAACGCGATATCAGGACGCGTGGTAGTGGCCAGGTACATCAGAGATCCGGTGAGACGCAGGTACAAGGTCATGTCCACTGTCTCCCCGAGCTGTGTAGGGTCATCCACCTTCAAGGCATCCTGCCCATCAAGTGTAAGAGGTGTGGAAGCGGACAACACAGTACCAAGGAGATCGCTGAAGCGCTCCCCCACGACTCGTGCGTATTGGGCCAGATGCAACAACAGTGTCCGATGTCTGCGATCGCGCATGATCTCCATACGAAGAAACACCGATGCAAGACCGAGGTCCTTCATATGGTAGGCAGTTTGCAGGAAACACTTGGCCTCCTTCACGGCCTCCAGGGACGGAGACGCGATCAGAAGGTCATCGACATAGACCAGGATAGCGGTGAACCGCTCCGTTGTCGGTAGGATGAAAAGAGAGGGGTCTGCCTCACTCTGTACGTATCCTGTACGAGTCAAGGTGCCGGTGATCTCCCGG
>SZWC01023823.1:18112-30193 GCA_023375785.1 Penium margaritaceum
CCCCCCCCGCCCTATTTTTAAATTGTTTTTACAAACAAAAAATGCCACAGTTGACTGGCACAAGAATCAGAATGTCAATAAAATTTCCTCCCACGGCAGAGGATCAGTTTAATAGAGATCTGACAGAGCAAAAGGCCCCAGTGGCCATGGCCTCGGTGGCGGGATGGTGGAATGCATGCCAAGAGACAAGTCTAACCCACCCCGCCACAGGCCGAAGTCGCAGATCACTCTGCACTGCTGCCAAATCCCCGCGATGGAGAGCCTCTGCGCAAACAGAATCACTGCCCGCGCCGACCATCCTGGCTGATCTGCCGCATTGCGCAGGCAATGAACCCTCTTCAAGAGCATCGGAGCCAACCAATGGATGAACCTCCAACCATCTGGGCCCAAGCCGCCAAAGGTTTCCCACGCAACCGTGTGAAGCATCCAACCTCGCAAGACACCAAGCGCTCCCTTTTACTTTGTCTCCTTCCAGGTCTCAGCAGTTGGCAGCGCTTCACCCTGACCCCTCACCTTGTCCAACTGCATATACATGGAGGTGACATCCACCATCCACATCGTTCCCTGTGCCCTTTCAAAAACAAGAACATCTGGGTAGAGCCCCGCCTGGATCCACCATTGTGCACAGAGAGAGCTCATGAAACATCTCCGCCAACTCATCACAATTGGCATTGTGGAACCAGATTTTAGGCCCCGATCCCAACTGTCGTGTCACTTCTGCTGGCAGGGGGCCATGGCCACCACGATGGATTTGGTACCCAAGGGGCAGCCCAAGCCAGAGTTGGACCTGGAGATGGAAATCAGCCGGAGCCAAGTGCATGAATTCCCCTGTGCTGGTAGGGTTTGCCTGCAGCCAGAGAGCCCAGCCCCTGGACCCCATTGTCCAACACCTGTGGACCATCTGATCACAGGCCTCTGGGAACATGGCACTTCCCACTGCTTCCACCTCCTCCAACCACTGCAAGTGTTTGAAGGGAACGAAGGAAGGGGTCAGTGTTTGACAAAAGCCTCGTCCCCAGCACTTTCTAAGTGCTTCCAGCGTTAGGAGGCTGGCCAGGATGGACGCCAGTAGCTCCTCCATTGCCTCCTCCCACAGGAGGCACAACAAATCTATCTGCCTAGCTCCAGTGAGGAGGCGGATAAAGAGCTAAGGTATGGTAAAGGGTAGGCATTTTATACGCTGCTAGATGGGTGTATAGGTTCCTGTATAGAAAGGTAGCTTCCTAAAAGGTGACAAGGATTCTAAAGAGATTCCTGGTATTTATTCCATTCTATGCCTGTTAAGATTTCCTCACAACACCAAGATTGTGTACACATTCTAAGAGACCTCTGACATTGTCTTCCAGGCTTTTTGGTACATATATTGGACAATTTCACATATGTACAAGACACTTCTGCTCATACATGGGACACTCAATCGGATGGGCCTCCCCCCCCCCCCCCCCCCCCCCCCCCCCCCCCCCTCCGCTCCCGCAAAGTGTACGAGGCAAGTGTATGAGCGTGTGTATGTGGTGGAAGTCACAAAGCATAGACTAGTATACATCTCATAACTTTCTTGAAAATATCTCACACGAGTATATAAGTGTATGTTTTCAAGACCCCTTCCCATACACCGTCCCGTACACTTGACTCATACACTTACTCGTATTTTGGAGGGGGTAAGGAGACCGTTCTGTCGGCTTTTCTTGGTCCATCCTCCCCCTCCCTCTCCCCTTGAGTATATGAGGTGAGTGTATGTTGTGGAAGTCATGAATTGTACACGAGTGTACATCTAGTATTACCTAGAAATCATCTCTGGAGAGTACAGTAGTGTCTTTTCAGTTTCCCCCTCCCCCCCACAAACACCATCGCGTACAGTCGCCTCATAAACTTCCATTTTGGGGACGGGGGGAGAGGGGGGGGGGTCCGCCAAAATCGCTTGGTCCCTCCCCCCCCCTCTGCGCGGAGTGTATGAGGGGGTCTATGTGGCGGAAGTCACGAAATGCACACAAGTGTACATCTCATGACTTCATGAAAATTCTCTTACGAAACTACGTTAGTGTCTTTTCTAATACTCCTCCCACATACACCACCTCATACACTTGCCTTGTACACGTTTTCTGTTGTTGGGAAAGGGTCGGGTCCATCAAAAATGCTCAGTCCCTCCCCCCCTCCCCTCCCCGAGAGTGTATGAGGTGAGTGTAGGTGGTGAAAGTCATAAAATCTACACATGTGTGCATCTTATTACTTACTAGAAAATCCCTCACCAGAGTACACTAATGTCTTTTCAATGCAACCCCCCCACCCGTACATACACTGCCTCATACACTTGCCTCATACACTTTTTCTGTTTCTAAGGGGGGGAGGAGGGAGGGGGACCGGTCTCCCGACATCGCTCGGTCCCTTCCCCCCCCAACCCCCCCCCCCCCAAAGTGTATGAGACAATTTTATGAGGGGGTTTATGTGGCAGAAGTCATGAAATGTGCACGAGTGTACATCTTGTGACTTCCTTGAATTTATATTTCAAGAATACACTAGTGAATTTGTTTTGTATACCTTCCACACACACCGTCTCATACACTCGCCTCATACACTTTTTCTTTTTGGGGAGGGGGGAGGATGGTTCGGCTGATATTTCTCAGTCCATCTTACCCCCCCCCCCTTCCGGAGTGTATGAGGTGAGTGTATGAGGGGGTGTATGTTGTGGAAATCGTGAAATGCACACAATCGTATGTCACATAACTTCCTGGAAATTCTCTAACAAAACTGGAGAATTTCCAGGAAGTTATGTGACATACGATTGTGTGCACTACACTATTTTTTTTTTTTTTAATCCTTCCACATTCCACCTCATACACTCCCCCGCTACCACGGGGCCCAACAGGAGCCCGGGCACACAAAAAAGACAAAATCCACAACCCGGGGTGTTATTAGGGGATGGTTTTCTTTGCGGTTTGGCTATTCAATTGCCTGGTTTGCAAGTGGTTTGAGTGGGGGTCCAAGAATCCCCCATGCAATAGAAGAGAACCTGCTGGGCCACACGGTAGCGGGGCCCTGTAGGTTCCTAGGCAAGGAAGAAAAAAAACACCAACAATCCCGGATGTAAGTAGGGGATAGGTTTTTGTGCACTTACAACTCTCGGGGTCCAGAGAACTCCATTTACGAGATACAAAGACAACCGGAAAGAAATAGGTAAATTACGTTCTTTCATACATGACAAGGTATTCAGTTAAGGAGTATAAAAAGATTGCCTCTTATTTCACCATGTGTTTCAATCATATTCGACAAAATAGGCAAAACATGGTTTGTGACAGGAAATGAACAATTGTCAACCATGAAACTTTTACGAACGTTGAAAAGATGTTGACCTAGCATGTACACTGGAACATGAGTGTACATTTTGAGGCTGATTGGTCATAAATGAAAGAGATCCACCAGAGAATGGAGCAATTCAGCTGACGAGCACGCATAAGCAAGGTGTGCCCTCGGCTCAGCTACAATGAGGTCCATCCCCCCCTCATCAAATGACAGCTGCACCTGGAGCTGCGCCAGCCTCTGTAGGGCCCCCACATAAGAGCCTTCCGGGGTCTCCACCGCTCCAAGGATCCCCAGCACAGTGCTCCACACTGTGGAGTAAAATCCATGCAGTGTCCTCAGTAAATCCGGACCAGGAGGTAGTGCCCGAACCCAGAATTCAGCATGAGGCAACATGCACGGGCGGAGCATTGTCATGGCTGCTCGAGGATCCTCCAATCGTGGAAGCACCTGTAACTCCTGATTCTGCTCCACTAGCCACTCCTCCCCCCATCTTCTCTGGAAAATCTCTGTCCTCACTGGGCAACCCAAGAGCTCCACACCATCTGGGGCTGAAGAAATTCCTGCCAACGCCTCAGGAATGACCCCCAACGTCCTCTGCTACAACAAACACTTCTTTGGCTGGATCTTAAAACCCTTACAACCCGCAACCTTGAGCATGGCATGGAAGCACATGGCAAGGGCATCTGGCCTTGCGAAGGTTGTAGTGTTGTCCTGGAAGACGCCGTCCTGCCCCAAAGCCGCACCCCCCCAACTCAGCAACTCCGTCGCCCCTGCCTCTAGGACGGGTAGTAGGATCAGTTCAAAGAGTACAGGTCCTAACGGGTCCCCTTGTTGCACACCCTGCTGACTCTCTAAGACTGCCGGTGCGCTCACTCTGAAGAACAGAAGCTGCCACCCACATGCATAGAATTGACGTAGGAAGAGAATACAGGATCCAAGGCCTCAGTTTTGGAATGCTTCAAACACACTTTTGTGTTTGACCTCATTGAAGGCGTTCTGGATGTCCGAACGGAAAATCCTATACGCAGGTTGTGCATCCAAGATAGCCCGCACGCCTTGCACAAGCAAAGCTACCCCCTCCGACATTTCCACTGCAAATTAGAGAGGAAAAAACTCCAAGAGTTGAGCCAAACTCAAAAGCGGCAAGTCACTTTTGAGTTAAATGGGTCGGGATTATTTTGAGCTAAATCAGATGGACTTGAACAATGCATGATTGCACATGTGAATCAAAGAGGAGATGAGATTTGAGCAACTTGGATTTGACAATTGCCCAGGCCAAATCTAGTGCCTCTTCACAACCTTGTACATGTTCAAGCAGTCTCTGTGCTGATTGACTCTCGAGATATCTGCCACCCTTCAAGAAGGTGGATGTTGTCGCAATCTGACCGACCTTGCTCTCTTTTTGAGCAACCTGTATGTATCCTTTGTTTCCACCTTGGACTATGTGGACAGCCTCTTGATCGCCACCACGGATTCTTGGGCTGTCTGGGCTATGAAGGAGCTCCTCCAATCCACATGAAAGAGAAATGATCTCAGTCCTGCTCGCGTCTTCCTAGGCCTGGAGATTCAGTGTAAGAGTGAAGAGTGTTACACATTGACTAGACAAGGTATGTTTGCCCTTTTGAGATCCTGTGTGAGGTATGGTTAATGGAGGGCTCTTTACATACTGGTTTCTTATTGTGTCCTTGTGGTGTGTCATTTTGTACTATACAAAGCATTTGACCCCTCTCAGTCCATGATTTTGTCCTACATGGAACGGTGGAAACCCACCCCTATGGGATAGGATCCAGTGAGTGCGGGTAGTGTATGAGGGCAGCATGCATGTTCCCCATACAAAACACACTGATCACGCACTTGGTGCATAGTATTTTCTTACATGGGACTCTTGTTTCCCACTCCTCTGAAGGGTTTAGTATGTGGAGCTAGTGCATGAGGGTTGTGCGCTTGGTTCCTGTGTAAGAAGACGGTGATCACACACTCAGTGTGTGATTTTATCTTATAGGGAATGTTGGATCCCCATCCCTATGGGAGGGTCCAGTGCATGGGGCTAGTGTATGAGGGTTGTTTAGTTATTCTCCGTATGGAAAAACACAGATCATGCGCCCTTTGTGTGACTTTGTCTTGAATGGATCATTGATCCCCACTCCTCTAGGGGGCCCAGTGCGTGGGGCTAGTGTATCAAGATAGTGTGCTAGTTCTTCGTACAAAAGTACATTGAACACACATTCAGTGCATGATTTTGTCTTATATGGAACTTTAGACCCCCACCCCTATGGGGGTCCAGTGCATGGGTGTGGTGTATGAGTACAGTGTGGTTGATTTGCATATGAAATGGATGAAGCACTAAAAGTGTGATTTTGACTCATATTGAACATTGGATCCTCACTCCTAGAGGGGGGTCCAGTGCGTGGTGCTAGTGTATGAGGACAGTGGAGTCTTTATCCAAATAGAAATGCACTGATGATGTACTTAATGCGCAATTTTGTCTTTGTGGGACCTTTGACCCCTACCTCCATGGGGGGTCTAGTGTGTTGGGCTAGTACATGAGGGCAGTGCGCTCGTTTGCCATATAAAGAAGTACTAATCACACACTCAGTGTATGACTTAGTCTTGTATGGAACATTGGATCCCCAACCCTATGGAGAGATCTAGTGTGTGGGGCTAGTGCATGAGGGTAGTGCGCTCATTCTCCACATAGAAATCCACTGATGAGGCACTCAATGTGTGATTTTATCTCATGTAGAACATTTGACCCCCACTCATAAGGCGGGGTCGTGTGCATGGGGCTAGTGTATGAGGACAGTGTGCTTGTTTTTCATTGAAAAGCACAGTGATCAACAACTCTATAGGGGGGTCCAGTGCATGGGGGTAGTGTATGAGGGCAGTGTGCTCGGTTTTCATGTTGAGATACACCAACGGCATACTATGTGTGTGGTTTTGTCTCATATGGAACATTGGATCTCCACTCCTAGAGGGGTCTAAAGTGTGGAGCTAGTGAATGAGGATAGAGGGCTTGTTCTATATACAACAATATACTTATCTTACGCTCAGTACGTGATTTTGTCTTATATGAGACCTTTGACATCCACCCCCATGGGGGGGTCTAGTGCGTGTGGCCAATGCATGAGGACAGAGCGCTTGTTTCCCACATGAAAATACACAAATCACACACTCAGTGCGTGACTTTGTCTTATATGGACATATATGACCAATCACCTCACCCCTGAAACTGTGTAAAGAAAAGTGTATTGGGAAGTGAACACATTAGTGAACATGGACTTCTAACAAAAACGAGTACATAGTACACATAATCCATGATAATCAACACTTTGTTTAAACAATGTATATCAGAAAATTGTTTGCACATAGGAATACGCTTGTTGATACACCAATTGCCAAGTGTATGAAGTTAGCGTGAATAACCATAACTCTGTGTGGAACATTGGATCTCCACCCCTATGGGGAGGTCAAGTGCATGGGGATAGTGTATTAAGACAGTGGGCTCACTCATATGGAACATTAGGTCCCACTCCTATAAGGGGTTATGTGCATGGGGCTAGTGTATGAGGACAGTGTCTTTGTTATCCATAAAACAATACATTGATCATACACTCAGTATGTGTTGTTTTCTTACATGGACACTTTGACTCCCACTCCATTGAGTGGGGCTAGTGCATGAGGAAAACACGCTTGTTTCCCATGACAAAACACACCGATCACGCACTTGGGGAATCATTTCGTGCAATTTGGAATTCTGGACCTACACTCATTATGGTTAACCGACGCCATTTCATGCACTCATTTTTTAGTGTGTGTGCCTTGAGTGTTCTCTCTTCAAGCGAATTTGTAGCATCTATCCCTATCTCTCCATTGTGTGTAGAAAGAATGCATTCTTGCCTTATATGGCCAATGACTTATCTTCTTAGGAAGGGCCTCAGTACGTTGGGCTAGTGTATGCACCAAGTGTGTTTAATCACCACATGAAATTCAACTTACAGTGCACTCTGTGCGTTATATTGTCTCATGTGTCTGAGTACACCTTTCTTCTTTTCCTCCATGGCTAAAAGTTTCTCTTCTTGGAAAGGTGCCCAGTGTTTGGGGCTAGTGCATGTGGTGAGTGCTCTAAGCCACCATACAAAAATACACTATGAGCATACTCAGTATGCTAAAATGTCTCATTTTTTCTAGCACACCTTACATTTGTGCTCTGTGGCTGAAAGCTTCTCTTCTGAAGAAGGGCCTCAGTGCATGGAGCTGGTGCAAGTGTGGTGAGTCACCATAGAAAGGTACACTAAGAGCGCACTGAGTTTGTTCATTTGTCTCATCTGCTCTAGCACACCTTGTTTTTTATCCAATGTGGCCAAATCAATTTCCTCTTAAGAAGGACCTCAAAGCGTGGGGCTAGTGTACATGGCTGGTGCGCTCAATCACCATAAAAAAGTACAATAAGAGCACACTCAGTGCGTTTGTTTGTTTCATGTGCCCTAGTACACATTTCTTTGTCTTGTATGACTAATTAGTCTCTTCTTAGGAGGACCTCAGTGCGTGGGGCTAGTGTATGTGAAAAGTGCACTTGGAGCACAATCAGTGCACTGATTTGTCTCATGTCCCAAAACACCATGTTCTTTTCTTATATGGCCAGAAAATCAATTTCACATTAGTTTCTTATGTTTTCCTATTCCAAACATGAGGCAAAAATTATCTTCATGTTTCTTGTTACATTTTGTGTTTTACGTGTGTTTAGAGAAACTCCTTCTATGCTTGTATGATTACCATGGAATACATGTATGATATCTTAACACTGTACGCGAAGTCTTTGTTCTTAACTAATTTTGAACTGTAATCGTAGCTTCCTCAAGATAGAATGATAACTTGTACATAGAGAATGACAAATGACTCCCTAGTGTTGAATCTGTACAAAACACTCTTTTCTACCTACAATTCTCATTTCTCACTTTCACCACCTACTTTTTCTGCTCGTACCATACAAGCTTGCAACATTGTTAAAGGGATAGCTGTGGGTGGTAGTCCTTGTCATACTTGACGGCCATCCATCAGACACTTACATCCTTTTTTGGGTGGTAGTCCTTGTCATACTTGACGGCTGTACTTGACGGCCGTCCATACTTGATTGTCATTAATCAGGATAGAGGCTATCAAGGCCTTCGCTGGATACATACGTTGAGATCTCGAGCTGGAGTTGAGGCTATTGAGGTTGTCAAAATTGATGTCAACTTCATTTCTTCATCAAATGACAAGAGGTCGGGATCAAACAAAATGGGTCTTCATTCAAAGTAGCAGTGGTGTACTGCTAGAAAGTGTATTGGAAGTTGTCACATCTGGTTGATTTCCAAAGACGAAAATGGTAACCTTGCCGTAATCAAAGGTTGTTTTGAGTGCGACACCTTTCAAACCTGCAATATTTACATAAAGAGAACATCGCAAACCTTCCAAAATATGCGATGCAAAGAATCGCACACGCAGTGTACGATAGGTGCACTTTTCCACAAAGATCGAGGACACTCATCCATATACACTATGCCACGCACTAGGGGAGGGTGACCTAGGGACAGAACGGGAGCAGGATGAGCACTAAAAAATTGGAAACAATGGCGTCGTACTTTCGAAAATCTGTGTGTTATAAATTGACGTTTGTCATCCTTGCTGACCATCTATTGATGAGAGTGCCCCATACAAGGCTCCATAGATTGGTCAGCAAGAAGGGAAACTGAAGGACAGTTACTATAATCAACTGACAAGGAGCTTGGCCGACTAGGCCAAAACCGCGGTACTTGACTGTCTCCAACCCTCAAGTCATCACATCCCCCGCCCCACAGGCCAGGACCAGTTCAAGCCACGTGGCATGTTGGCGCCACATCCCTCCCACACATGAAGGGACCCGTCATCAGTGTTCACAATGGGTTGTGAACCCTGGTGCTCTGATACCATATGTAGCGAACGGACGGGGAGCTTGGCCGACTAGGCCAAAACCGCGGTACATCCCATCCACCGGCCCACAGGCCAGGACCAGTTCAAGCCACGTGGCACGCTGGAGCCACAGTAACTAAGAGAGATTCAAAATACGCGAGGAAACTTAAAGGTCTGCAGCGAACTAGGATACAATACACTCTAATTAAAATCTTGCTATATGCATAACATTTATGCCCAATCACCCCAAATCAATACATTTTCTAATGTGTGTATGAGAGAAAACATATGGTGAGGATCCTTCTATGATAGAAACCTAGAAAATGGAAAAAGAAAAATCTACATGCTTACTTGTTGGACTCAAGTTCATACATAGTTATGTGTAGATGAAATCCTGAATTTCCATGATCTTTCTTCACATCAGGGTTCACTGAAAACATCAGAATAATGAATTTAACGTACATAACTATTCATTCATTTGACTACTTAATCATTCCTTTGCTTCAAATGATGTACACATTGTGAACATTGTATTGCTACTTTTGTATTGTTGCATACTAACCAACATTGTACTTAATTCTGCACAGGAATAATGTGGAAGGTTACCGTGTGTGTGGGATAGTCCGACACTTGATGGGCTGGTCAAAGCTCAATATTTCTTCTGCTAACTGTATGCCGTGTCATCGACGTGGTACTACTTCACTCTTCTCCCCCCCCCCCCCCCCCCTCTCCCACTTGAAAGTGTACTAGGGTGGTGTATTGGTGAGTGTATCTGGATAAGCCTTCTCTTCCAAGATAGTGTATTCGGAGGGAGGTGCAGATATGCTGATACACAAGTCCAAAATACTTTGTTTCCCTGATACACTCCTTGATACAGTTTTTCAATAAAATCGGGGGTTTTGTGGGGGGTTGGGGGGGGCAGTTCGGGTACCGTTGTGGCGGGGTTAAAGTACACTGAACTATTAGTGTACAGCCTTACAGCTGGTTATGTAGACGAATCCAGAAACGTTGGATGCTTGAAATTGATGGCTTACAAGTAATCATTGTAGATGTACACACGTCTGTTTTTTCCATGCCTACGAGATACACTCCCAGCTACACTCTCGCAATACACTCTTCCACTTTGGGGGGCGGGGGGGGGGGGGGGGGGGGGGGGAGGAGGGATCCACTTGGGGTCCCATTGTGGCGGGGTCAAAGTACACTGAACTTTTTGTGTACGGCCTTTTAGCTGGTTATGTTGACAGAGCAAGAGACGTCGGATGCTTGAAATTGATGGCTTACAAGTACTTGATGTAGATCTACACAAGTCTGTTTTTTCCCTTTCTACGAGATACACTCCCAGCTACACTCCCGCAATACACCCGTCTTCTTTGGAGGGGGGGGGTGGGTTCCTATACCCAACCCCCCCCCCCTCCCAGCAGTTGAAGTTGTATTGGGGTGGTGTATTGGAGAGTGTAAATGGAAGAGCCTTCTTTTTTAAAATGGTGTATTTGGAGGGAGGTGCAGACCTGCCATTACACAAGTCTGAAAAAACTTTGTTTCTCCAAAGCACTTCCCCAATACACTAGAGGGTTTTGTAGGGGGAAAGGGGGGGGTCCACTTAGGGTCCCATTGTAGCCATTTATGCCCAATCACCCCAAATTCATACACTTCATAATGTGTGTAAAACACTACAACATATGGTGAGGATATTTCTAGGAAAATAACCCAGCCATTTAATACTGTTTCCTGGAAATTCCTGGTTACAATTATGTTCACAATTAGTTCTGTGTACATGAACGCAGGAGTTTCTCAGAAATTGATTGAGAACTGGATGCAATCTATTTTGTTTCTAATCTATTCTTATAAACAATTGTCCAGAAACACTGAAGCACATGCTTTAACAATTTTACACCTATTGTGTGCTTTAAGTTAAGTTCATGTTATGATTGTAATTAAGTCACTGACGCTGATTCATACTTCTTTCTACCATCTCCCAATCAAGAACATTCCTGTAGGTATCGAGCGGAATGCTACACAGTTGTCACTTTTTTTTTGGTCGACGCTCAACCATCCCCCCCCCCCCCCTCTTTCGGTAGCCCGAATTTGTATCGAGGGTGTATTGAGAAGTGTATCAGGAGGGGGGGCGACTAAATACACATGTGAGTTAATTCACTTGTGTACATTTTGGTGAGTACTCACGGTACACTCCCCGATACACTCCCCCAATACACTCATAGTGTTTAGGGGGGGGGTGGTCCTCATTGGGGCGCACTGATTTTGTCATCACGGTGTGACTAGGACATTTTGATTGCAATCTGTTTGTTAGTTTTCAACCCGAGCACCGTCAGATTTGAGCGATTGACAACGTTTGTAAACATTGGACAATTCTAGAAATGAAAAAATGTTTGTCTCGTGGATGTCTACCGGCCGTAATGAGCGAGAATCCATCCAGGTAAAATTCCAAATTTGGAGAGGGGGGATCATCGATCCCTCCTCCCCCCAATCAAAACTCATATACATAGTGTATCGGTTTGTGTATCGGGAGAGGGTTCGGAAGAATACACAAGTGCAAGAATTCACTTGTGTACATTTTCGAGCGGATTCCTCATACACAGCCCGATGCACACCCCCAATACACTCGGAGGGGGGGGGAGGGAGGGGGAAACAGGGCGTGGCTACTTAGTTAAAAAAATGCGAATATCATTTAATGGTTATGCTCCAACCCTTGCAATACTCAGTTATTGTAGCCCATCGGATGACTCCCATGTACACATGTGCATTTATACGGCTTTCTACTAGATACACCCTCCAATACACTCTCCAGATACACTTTCCTTTTTCGAGAGGGGGAGGGGGGGTGGACTCGTCGTCCCC